>PVKM010007515.1:0-41232 GCA_004027735.1 Carollia perspicillata | reverse complement strand
ATGTATCATGATCTTAAAAGAATATGGAGAAATAAAACAGCTCTCCAATTTATAGAGAAGTTGCCAGCAAAGATGTGTTTTAGGAAACTCATTTGCTAAAACCATGAACTCACAAGTTAAGAAACAGTATTTTATCCCTGGTATTCCTCCAAGCTTTAAAAACATTATGTAGGATATCAGGAAAACTGACTTTCTCTATGTCTTTCCAGCCTTTTGTCTTTTCCAGATTTATGATTTTTCTCAGTATTATCTATTATAATGCCATCCTACAATTTTATGGAGAGCAGTGACTGTTAAGTGTAATACCCTTAAATGTGGATGGTGCTTTGATATTGTCTTAGCCTGGACCTGCTGCTTAGAAACTCCCTCTTTCCTTTCTCACCTCTCATTAAAGGGCAGGTGTCTCCTGAAACTGACTGGGGGTTCACAGGTGCAGGGTCAAACCCAGCAGCCAAATGGGCCAGTCCTCCAAAACTACAATGAAAAAAATTATGCAAAGCTCACATTCTGGACAGGAAGATAGCTCTTACTGAAAAGGAATGTGAATCTTCATTGGTCACCACATAAATGGGTCTCTGGCTTAGGGATCTATCGAAAGCTTATTTAGGCAGTCAAGGTTGCTGTCACAGCATCTTAGCCTGACCTTCTTATGTTGCCTGGTTAGATCAGTTACTTAGAGCCTGCTTCTGAGTATGTCAAGGTTGTGGGTTTCATTTTCATACAAGCTGCTTAACATAAGGAAAAATCAAAACTTCCTACACTGGCCAGTGATACTAGTTACAATGAATGGCTAAATACAGCACCAGTGTTCTTATATCATTATGCCAAATAGAGGGGATATAGAACAGTGGTTAAGGTCGTGAGTCCTGCTATGAGAATTAAATCCCAGATCCTCTACATGTTAGCTGTGTGACTTTGGAAAATTTACTTAAACCCTTGCTGGTGTGGCTCAGTTGGTTGGAATGTCATCCAATAGACTGAAGGGTCGTGGGTTCCATTCCTGGTCAGGGCACATAACCAGGTTGCCAATTCCATCCCCACTTGGGGCACCTACAAGAAGACAACCAATCAATGTTTCTCTTTTGCATCATTGTTTCTTGCTTTCTCTCTCCTTCCCTCCTTTCCTCTCTCTCTCTCTCTCTCTCCCTTTCTTCCCCTTTCTCTGAAAGGAATGAAAAGATGTAACTGGATGAGAATTAAAAAAAAAAGAAAGGTTACTTAACATTTCTGTGCTTCAGTCTAACCATCTCATCATAAGAATGATGATAATAATAAAAATACTTCATAGAGTTGTATTGAAAAGACCTAATGCACTTAAAAAAAAAAAAAAGGCTGGTACAGACTAGTATTGTTGGTTTTTATCTGGAGAAAAAGACACACTCAAAGTATATGTCATGTGGATTGAAGATTTGAAAGTCATCTCTCCCTATAGATTAGATGACAGATGATAGACGGGTAGATAGATAGACAGATAGATCTGATATTACTTTTAGTAATTGCCCTGTCCCTACTGAGGCCACACTATGCATTCAGGGGAAGGAACTGGAGGCATTTCTAAAAAAGAAATGTCCTCCCAAAGCTCTAGTGCAACAGGAGTAACTCCAATCCTCACCCTTAAACTTCCAACAAAAGCAAATTATTTTATCTCATCAGGCCAAAGTAGATCATGGTTCATATACTTTGTTGTGTTTATTCTGAAAAAAAAAATGAGCACATACATCTAAAACCCTTAGTGAAGTGCCTGCATAGACTGAGCACTTAATAAATAGTAACCAACATAATTTTCTTCTATATACACACTTTAAAACAGAATATTTTCCCAGCCATCATGGTTATTCTTCTGATAATTATATATTTAGATATTCACTGCACAGCCAACTAAATCTGAGGGAGTATACCTATATGCTTTTTGTTTGGGTTAAATTTTATTTTATTTTAACTGTTGTTCAAGTACAGTTTTCTGTCTTTTACTCTCATCCCAGCCCACCCACCCAACCCTCCCCACCTCTCTCCCATTTCCAACCCCCCCTAGTTTTTGTCCATGTGATTCAAAGCAGGACAATAGCTCATTTAAAAATATTTTACAAGCCTCAGGGGGGATAAAAAAATCAGTGGCAGTTGAACCAAGGGATAAAAATTAATGTTTTTGTAAAATTAAAAAGTTAATCAGCTAGTGTTCATTATTATCTTTTCGGTACTTAATAATTATGTCTAGTCCTAGGAAAATTGCTTTATGTAATTCTTAGTTATAATACCAAATCATTACCAGGAAAATTTTAGAATTGTCTATTATTGTTTTAATTAATTTATTCATTTATTGAAAAAATGTTGCCCGACTATGGAATATGGTTGAGAAAATGTGGATAAAAGATTACCTTATTAGTTATTTTTTATTTATACTGATTTTGAATTCATTTACTTTTCCTATGCACATATCAAATTATACTAGAATGGTGTCTGAAAGGAGTATCGTTTCATAATTTAAGGACCATGCCTGTTAAATTATTTACTCCAGACGAGTGGCAAAATCAGGAATATTGAAAATAGGTTACTGGTGTTTGGTCCAGATCAAATCCATAAAAATGCATTATTCCTTGCACCGTGGACATACGGAAGACTTGAGAGTTGGAAAAGACCTTAGAGGTCTCTGATCTGGTTGTCTTCTTTATAGGTAAATAATGAGCAGCCCAAGCCTTGGGGGTGCTCGTGTCTTGTGATTCTAAGTGCTCTGTGCATTCTCTACACTAATTTATGAGTCAGCTTAAAACTGAGGTCTGCGCTGACAATCTAATTAAGCTGCAGATTTAAAGCAGATTCACCTATAAAGACCCAATTTACTCTAAAATTCTTAGAGTAAAAATAATCTGCCTTCTTTTTCCAAATATGTAGTCAGTCATTCTAAATCCAAATCTTTACTTGCTGTCTTCAGTTTTAAATCAATGAAGAAACAATAGAAATCCATATCTAAGTTAAAGAATTGCTGAGAGTTAAAATTAAATATTATAAAATATTAATTATAATGAACAACTGTGAGGTACTTGTTCAAACACTTTGCTAAGCACTATTGGAAATTCAAAGAGAAAAAGAGTATTTTCCCTCTCAGCAAAAATCCTATATACACTTGAACTTACACTGAGTGAATTAGTGTATATGAGACAAAAGACACAATTAGTATTATTATTCCACAAATATATTTTAAGTTTATCTAGTATAAGCAGTGTGATGTGGATTGGACCTAATGCTCTCAATGGTTGGTAAAACTAAACAATGACTGTTAATCCACTAGAAGAGAATAAATGAAAACTGGTTTTCGTCAACAACATGTCCAAAGGCCTATGTTTTTCAGTCCACTGGCCTCTATGCCCTTGTCACCAATTTTGGCCAACAATTCCAATAGAGGTTATATTCCTTTGAACAGCTCTCAGGGAAGCCCATTCTTTCCCTTCATAGTGCTTCCTCGGGTTTTAATTATATATTCACTAAGATGATTATTTGATAACTGATTCTCTCTCCCATCAGATCATAATCTATGTGAGAGCAGAGGCCATGTCTACTTTTGCTCAGCATCATATTTTTAGAGCTTAGCATAGGTCCTGGCAGGTAGTTGGGTGAATTAATGAATTCCATAATATCAAAGCTACAACTGAAAACCAGAAAAGGAGAAAAAATATAATGTGTATAAAGATATACATATACATAAATATTTGGTGAGATATCACTTGCATTGTTTAACTTTTATACACACTCACACACACACATATTCTGGAGAGTATAAAGTATATATAATAGCCTTTCTCAACTGAGGTTCCACAAAAGAATTAATGCCTATTCTGGAGAGTATAAAATATGTATGATTGCCTTTTCTCAATCAAGGTTCTGCAAAAAAAATTAATCTCTAAAGAAAATGGTATGCATGACTGTGTTCAGTTGTTCCAAGGATGATACATAGCACTATTCCAAATGCATAAAAGAGAACTTCATTCATTTCATAAAAACTGAATCTACCTTGGGCTTTAGAGTTTAATTCTCCTTCAGAATCCCAATTGAGGAGGACTGATGACATGTATACTACTAGTAGACATTGCTACTCCAGATTTAGGATGTAAAGAGCTTCACCTATAAAAACCCATGAACATAATGTGTAATTAAATTTTCTACTCTCTTCTGAATTCCATGAAAAATGACAATGCTGCTATGTTCCAGTGTACTAATAATCAGTGAGACATCAACGTTTTCTTCACCAATTCTAAACTCACTAGATTAGAAGCTTTTAAAATTGACTAATTAACATAAACCTAGAAAAACCTTTGATGGCATAGTTTGCCCAGCCCATGAAAGAACAGTTTCCTGAAAAAATTTCTCAAAAAGTGAATTTCTCAACCTAACACTATCAATGTCATGGGGAAACTTTTTATGCATTTCCAAACCCCTAAATTTATATTTACATATATGCTTAAATAATATCACAGTCCTTTAAAATAGAAATGATAATCTCAATAGTTAAAATTAGTTAACATAATTTTCCTTTATAACATAAGTGCTTACATGATCTCATTATTTTATAGATTAAAAATCAAACCAAAATACGCATATGATATTTAACATTTATGCAATTCAAAATTTAATGCAAAAAGGGAAAAACAAGTTAAACAATGCAAGTGATAGCTCACCAAACAAGCTGACCTCACAGCATGATGCATTTGACTCTCATTGCCATAAACTCTCAAGCCCAAAGCTAAGAAGAAAATGTAACACTAGACTAGATATATCAACTACACAAATGAAAAGATGACCACATGGTGGCTCTCTTCTGGAAGCTCTGGAAGGAATAATCCAAGTCATTCCTTAACAAAAATAAAGAGATACCTCACAAGCTAAAGTGAGGTTTCTAAATAAACTTCCTTATAGAGTTGAATGCTCATAACTTTAATGGGTATATTTGAGGGTATGACTAATTTGTTTTAAATAATAACCATTTCCTTAACAATGTCTGTATATACTGGTACACTTAACCATCTATTTAATAGGTATAAAATATTTTAAATACTTACTGCTAAATTATAATTGGTTAAAGTAAAAACTTGAAAAATGTTGAACAGAAAGACTAATAGCATAGCACTTCACATACCGATGACTGTCCTGGACCACTATTAAGAGTTGTACAGGAAGAAAAAAGCTCTGGCCTAGCACTCATTTGTGAACAGCTGGTCAATACTGACATATAGATGATTGGTAGAACACACCTTTTACATGTGCCTTGATCCTGAGACAATGCATGGCTTCATTTGTACTATGCTTTAAGCAGTTGACTAACCAAATACTTTTTGATAAATCCTAGAGGACAATTTTTTAATTTTTTTTTTGTTGTTCAGGTACAGTTGTCCTCCTTCTCTCCCATTACTCTCCCCGGTCCTGCTCATCTCCCTCCCACATTCAATACCCCCCCCTTTATCCTTATTCGTGGGTCCTTTATACATGTTCCTCCACTTGATTCTTCCCCTTCTTTCCCCTGTTATACTCCTCCCCCCTTGCCTCTGGTCACTGTCAGTTTGTTCTTTATTTCCATGTCTTGGGTTCTATTTTGATCACTTGTTTGTTTTATTGATTAGGTTCTACCTATAGGTGAGATCATGTGGTATTTGTCTTTTACTACCTAGCTTATTTCACTTAGCATAATGCTCTCCAGATCCACCCATGCTGTCTCGAAGGGTAGGAGCTCCTTATTTCTTTCTGCTGCATAGTATTCCATTATGTACATGTACCACAGTTTTTTTCATCCATTCATTTACTGATGGGCACTTAGGTTAATTCCAACACTTGGCTATTGTAAATTGTGTTGCTATAAACATTGGGGTACATAAGTTCTTTTGAATTTGTGTTTCAGGGTTCTTAAGGTATAATCCCAGTGGAGGAATTGCTGGGTCAAAAGGCAGTTTCATTTTTAGTTTGTTGAGGAAATTCCAAACTGTAAAGCATACTATTGCCCAGAGTGTCCTTTCTTAACCAAGAACCAATCTTCAGCTCTATAAATCTGTTTTATTAGTGAAATACTTCTTAAAATATTCTAAGTAGTATGAAACCTTGACCATTGACAATTCATTAAAAATTACTCTCTAAGTAGACAAATTTTCAAATAGTTTACATTTTATATTTTAACAAAATATAAAAATTATTTTTTAAATTATATTTCTACAAAAATCTTTCTCTAACTTACCAACTACTTTCCTGACATTACCATGGATATCCATCAATGCATAGTTCATACTGTAGTGCCCTCTGGGCATTTAGGAAAATGTAAGGTTATTGGTGCCTTCACCAAATGACCCCAGTATTGGGGGTTTTGAGTTCTTGTTCTTTATGTTTTATGTCTTTCTCATACTTCAATGTTAAGCAGAGTTCTTGCTGTCACATCTATTTTTCTCTGTCTTCAAATTCATTCTAAATACTCTACACTAACTTGTCTAAGAAACTAGAAAAGCAAAGTCTTTAGATGAGCGTATGTTGGGCCTTCTTACTTAATTATGTACACTTTAGTGAGTTGATCTATCTATCTATCTACCGGCTCCACAGATATCCTTGTTTCCCGATTCTTGACTTTATTCCAGAGAAAATGCTACCCAGTCTTCTGAGAGATGTAGAGTACTATTCCTGTTGGTATTTCAAAATATCTTTCAATAAAGCCAGGAATTTATTTAAAATCATACTTTAAGTATTTTTAAAATGCAACCTTAAGTTAGATTTTGAATTATATATTATTGAACTATACAACTATACATTAGACACTGTTCAGATACGTTAAGAGAGTTTAATATTAATAGTCATTGCATTAAAGCAGTCACTATCAATAAGGCACACAAGATGTATAATATTCACAAAAATATCCTTGAACTAAGACTGGCCTTCCAAGCTAATCATTTTTATTTTCAAGTCTGAATGAGAGGAAAACCATTATAATTTTGTAAGTTATTTTCTATAGTCAAGCATTAATTTTAAATTATTAATATTAAAATATTCCATACAGTGGGCCAATTCAGTTAACTACCTGAGCTACTTGCTTAGATCCATCTGGAGTGACTCAGTTCTAAACACACAAAAAGCCTCTGAGACTGCAGATCAAAATATGCAGGCTATTAATAGACCGGACTCCAACAGATTTTATTGAGTGGAGTTCTAAATTGATCTTGCCAATTTAAATCCAGTATACCTAGGATAAGTCCTGAACATCTGCCATATGCCCTCTGCATCACAACCTTTCCTTGACACTTCTTGACTGAATTCTCAGTCTTGTTCTCCATGTTAGATAGAGATCTTTATTTCAGCTATTTGTAGTTTTGCATTTGTATTTTTTGCTAATACTGAGATTCTCAGAAATTTAACCCATAGGGTGGGGTTCTTAATAGCTAGGCTAGCTCTTGCCACCTTCCCTCAAAATGCCTGGGTACTTGTACCCATGAGATTGAACACCTGGATCCCAGACACTACTGTCCTGATGTACAACATCATCGATCTGAGGTTCAGATACATCTGTGTGACGGTTAGTTTTATGTGTCAACTTGACTGCACCACAGGATGTCCAGTTATCTAGTTAAACCTTATTGCTATGTTTCCCTATGAGGATGTTCCCAGAAATCGTTAGCATTTGAATCAGTAAAGTAAGGAAGATTGATTGCTTTCCCTGATGTGGGCATCTAATCCACTGAAGCTCTGAGTAGAACAAAAAGACAGAGAATGGGTGAATTCTTTTCTCTGGCTGACTGATTGAGCTGGAACATTGGTTTTCTCTTGCCTTTGGACTGGAATTACACCACTGGCATCTCTGGGACTCCAGCTCACAGATGGCAGATTATGGGACTTCTCAGCCTCCATAATTGCCCGTGAATCAATTCCTCATAATAAATGAATTTTAAAAATAGGTTCTGTTTCTCTAAAGAACACTGCCTAACACAGCCTGCCAGAGTGCATTGCCAATCAGCATCAAGCTCCAATCAGTTCAAACTTGCTGTGGGCTCTTGGAAACCCCGCCTGACTCACATACTCATAAGAGGTCAACTGTACATAAAGCAAGACCAACTCCCCTATCTCCTTCCAAATACATCCTAGCTTTCATTCATTTCCCAGAAAACTAATCTTTTGAGGCCATAGCATTCCTTACATCTAGCTTGATTGGATCATAACATAATCAAAATTAAGAGTGATGAGTTTTAGGTTAAAAAGTTTATACTTTGATAGGAAGAAAGGTTACAGTAAGAGCGATTAAGTCATGAAAGACATAGTCTAACTTTGCTTTCTAAAATTTCTAAAATTTTATCTGATAATATTGTGTAAAATGAACAGAAGATAGGGTCTTTTAGCCAACACATCAGTTAGAAAAGGAATTACAATGGTCCAAATGTGAAGAAATGAAAACCTGAATTATTATACTGAAAATAATATTAGAAATAGTACACATATGTCAAAGATAATATACTTATAGAATTAAATATAATAATAAACTTAACAATTATATATGAGGCACTATAGTGAGAAGAACTGAATACAACATCCAAATTTTAAGTCTGAGTAATTAGGGGGATGATAACTTCATAGAGAAATAGAAGGCAATGGAGGAGTGAATTACAAGTGATTGAATTACATTTTGAGTATTAGAATATATATCTCCAGGGAAAGTTATTTACCAAGCATTTGAAAACAAAGGATTGGTCCTCCAGAGGAAGTTGGGGACTAAAACCATAAATACACACATGATAGTCATTCTCAGAAGGTGATGATGAAGTCCTTAAAAAGGATAAAGTTGCCAAAAAATATAGAAAGATGAGAAAAGGTTGAGTCAAAATAATGACAAAACCAAACACTGGCAAGAATGTGAAGAAACTGAGTCATTCATACAATACCTGTGGAAATGTAACATGGTACATTCACTCTGGAAAATTCTTTGGTAGCTTCTAAAAAAATTAAATAGGCAACTACCATACAACCCACCAATTTACTGACTTTGAGAAATTTGGAAATCTTTTTGATTCTGAAAATATCATTATGGAGTTACTCCTACTAAAACATAATAATGATATTTCATCTTCTATTTTAGCATCCTGAAATCTTTTGATACTCATACATACTTTAGATGAGACTGTGAGGGCACTAAAACTGTTAGAAAAAATACACTGTGATTCTTCTTTCATATGACTATTTCTTTCCTGCTTCTCTTAATGCAATAGATGTTAAATAATGACAATTTAAATTTTTCCCCTTAGAGTGGTTTCTTTTTCTGATAAGATACCCACCCAAGAGCTTTTATTAAAGCTCATAAAAGTCAATAAGGACAAGAAAAGAATTCCAAAATATTAATAGCTCTATGTTAAAAGGAAATACTCTTACCAAGTCTGTCAACATAAGCCAGATAGAAATTTAAACACAAGACTTCAGAAATTTCTTCCACACTAGATTTTCCATTCTTTGTAGGCTGTACATTCTATGTCTCTTATTTAGAATTTCTGAAGAAACAGAAGAATCCTATGAGTTCTGAGCAAGAAAAAATAGTTGTGGTTTGTGTTTAATGATAGCTTACTTTTGCAACCTCGAAAAGCAATTATTATGAGTTTACTCATAAGTGTTGTATAAAATAAGTCTATAAATTCTGTTATAGTTATCATTGTGTCTATTAACCACTGCTTAAGTATTTTTATTTTTATGTAGTTTTTTGAATAAGTATATTTCCAGAAGAAAATTTTTTAACTATAAGAAAGATACATTTAAAATAAGCATCTTGAAATAAGGTTCAGAGAAAAACATTTAAGTTCTTCACAATGAAGAAGTGAGTATGGCCAGGTGGTGGTTATTTTGTATCAAAAACTACTAAATTCAGATTGGCAAGGACACATGAAGCAAAGGCATTTACTGAGAAGAGGGAGATAAGAAGGAAAACTTCTTGGAGCTGCTGCCTTTTAAAAAGGATCTTAAAGAAAGCAATGGGTGTGGACTGAAAGGAACCACAAAGTATTCTTTGCTGGATGAAACACCAGAGCTGTTTCATCAAATGCAGACCTCCACAAGGTACCTAGGAGAGCCAAGCTAGAAACTTCCCAGTCTGAAAGCACTCATCCTAAATATTAACTTCCTGTCCAACATATTTTTGAAATGGCTCCTGAGACACATAACGAGAGCATTTCAAAAGAATAAGACTGGTTACTACTTCCATTGTCCACTGCTTACTACATCAACATAGCTGTCTAAATATGCTCCTCCGTACATGTCTGCCCTCTCTTCATTACAGTAGTCTCTTGTACTGCTTCCAAAGCTCAAGGTCAACAATGGCTAAGTCATAGGAAAAGTATATATATTTCCAAATACAAATAAATATTTCTGATTTGTCATATTTCTTAAAATCTGTATAAAACTAAAAAAGAACTTGGAGCACAGTTCTACCTTCAAATCTACTACCTGAGTATACAGCTAGTTATTAAGTTTAATCAACATAAAATTTTAATTAATTAAATATTAAAATATTTTTTAAAATTTTATCTTCAAATTCAAAATGATGAATGTATTGAAGATATGTACTGCGAAAAACAAATCTACATCACTCTGAAGAATGAAAAATGATATTCAATATATAAACATAGATAGAATTTTCAGTTTAATTAGAGGCTTAAAAAAAAGCATTTACTGTTACATATGCAGCCAGGTGGGTAATCAAAGCCTGCAGTGAGGGAAGGATTCAGATTTTGATCAACCACAATCCAGGGCCACACTCTATTCCTTTACCCTTTAATGCAGGCCCATTATATTAATGATCTAAAGTAGCCCCCTTTTTTTTTAGTGAAAATCTCCTAATGCTAGAATCCTAGGAAAACTATCTGAAAATTAGGAATAATGAACTAGTGTGGCATTTAGACTCATGAAATGTAATAAGCTCACCTGAGTTTAAAACCCCTGATATATGTAAAATTTATATCATAAATGTATCTACTGCTACTGTAAAACTCTTCCTTATATTTTAGAATCACACAGTTTAGTTTATTGTTATGTTTCAGATTTTTTTCAAGGAATAAAATAGTCACCAGATATCAGCTTTTAGGCAGTTCTCACTCTTTTGAAAACACTAACGTTGCATTTCTTGCTTCCTAACCCCAGAAAGACACCAAATATAAAACAATTAGAGATCCAAAAGTCCATTTAGAGAGAGAGTATTTAAGCATCTTTTCTCATCTAAACTTCAACAATCAGTGAATTATGCTTATTTTCTCTCCAGTAAAATTAATTTCTTGATTAATTTTATCATCGGCTATTCCTATTCCCCTATCATCCCTTTATGTTAAGTGACTTTTCTTGGTACACCTACTTTTTCACACATACAACTGTTGTAACACTTATCACATAATATTGCCTACTTTGTTGTACGTCTCTTCCACTAAACTCCAAGTTCATTGAGGACAGGGGCCATGTCTATTCTTCTTTGATTCCTGACCCATAGGAGAAAACCAATGCACATTTTCTGGGCTATTTTTAAAACTGCGTTGTCTTATCCATTGATGAGATAAGACAAATTATCTTTTTTTGGCAGTGGCAGTGCTATTTTTTTGGTCATTTCCTTTGTATGTTACTTTGTAAACAGAGTACCTTCACTTACAGCACTGAGTCCTTGATTCAGAAGTAAATCCATAGGAGTTCCAGCCTTTGAGTGTGAGCCAAGGGACTTCAAAAGAAGGAAACACAGTGACTCAGACCAAAGGAGTGATGGTTTAAGTCATTTCCCCATTCATTGTACCTGTCTGTCTTCTACCCACACAAGCAATAGTTATTCTATTAAATTCTGGGATAATGCATACAACTATTGCAAGTAAATTATAGCCCTGGCCAGTGTGGCTCAGTGGTTGGAGCATAGTTCCATAGCAAAGGTTTACAGATTCAGTTCCCAGTCAGGGCACATACCTAGGCTGCAAGTTCATCCCTGGACTCTTACGATCCCCAGTCCCAGCACGGAATTCCGGCCTGGGTGTGTATGGAGGCAACCGATTCATGCTTCTCTTGCATTGATGTTTCTATCCCTCCCTTCCTCTCACCCTTCCTTTCTCTGTCTCTCTCAGAAAAAAAAAATGAAAATGCGAGATTTTAAAAAAGTAAATTATAAGTCAGAAATATTTCTTTCCTTCAGCAAGTCTTGAGCCAATAAAGGAAACCTCAAAGAAAGAGGAAAGTTCTGCAAACATGAAAGAATTCCTAAATAATTAGTTCTTAAGGTATACCAATTAATATTTTTCCAGTCAAATTAAACAATTTTTTCCCCCAAAATCTTAATGTGGTTTGATATATTTTACCAACTACAAAAAGCTGAAAATTAAACTCTAAATGTACCGTGTTGAACAAAAATTAGCCTCTGGAAGGCAGTTACGAGGGATTAGGTGGAAATATGCCACCTTCCCGTGTTAGTAGGTGTGGCACACAGCTACTCACAGTCCAGCTCTGACTGCTGAATTGCTGAATTGTTCAGACAGGTTGACTTTCTGGTAAAGGATTCTTTTGTCTCCCTGGTTGGTTGTGCAACCTCATGTAAAAGTATGCAACTGTAATTGGCATATGGAACAGGATACTCCCTCCTGGATTTATAGAAACCCAAAAGCATGATAAAATTAACCATTGACATTTATAGTATTTAATTTATAGAGCAACTAGAGATCCTTTCTTGAAGAGAAACATAAGTAGAAATGGCTAGTGGATTTCAGTGCTCTGCATCTGAAATTTGAACATTATAAAGATTTCCTTGTTCACTTTTTCCTCACACGCTTCTTCATAAATTAAATGGGTTTATAATTTTGTAAGGATGTGGAATTTTGCAATTTTGCAGAATTGTCTGGAGTGAATCACATCTTGTGATATTCCCTAGATGCTAGAAATGAGTAGACAATGTTAAAGTCTGTTTTATTACCAAAGTAAAAAAATTTTTTTGTTTTCCAGAATGAATGGAAAATGAATGGCTTAATTAAACGTTCTGAATAATCAAACCATCACACAAAGGAAATTAATTTTAAGAGGATCAAAATATATCAAAATCATTTATTATGGGGAACTTGAGAGTTTTTTTAGAAACAGAAGAATGAACACTAAGATATTGTTACTTTCTATGCTAATAAACATAGAAATTATATAGTCATGGTTGATTAAATGCATAAAAATACATAAAAATGTATTCCCAACAGCAATGTAGTTAATATTAATTAATATTAAAATAACATGTTTATAAATGTAAATATTTCCATTTTCTTTCCCTTGACTTTTAGACATGGAAATGCCAATGGCAGAAAATCTTCTCAATATCTGTAAGTTCATCAACAAAGTTATTTTCTAGTGAATCTTAATTCCTTGGATGGAAAAAAGACCTCCACTTGAGTTAATATGAATACCTGTATACAGGTATTCATAACTGTATAATGGGAAGCCTGGTTTTAGAAACTTGTGTGAAGGTGACTGTAGTTGACCTTAAAATAACTGATATCATAGATTTAAAATGAGGAATACATTATCACATGCCATAATGGCAGAGAGAATCTAGGGATACGCAGTGATAATGAAGAAATTAGAATCTAAAATGAGCTCTACATCAGTTTTGAGCCCCAGATCTGCCATTTCCAGCTGGATTAATTTATACAGGTTCCTTAACCTCTCAAGCCTGAACTTCCAAGTTGTTGTGGAGAAAAGCACAAGTAAAATACTTAAAGAAATTGAAATACTCCTTCCTTTTCCAACTGCACATCTGTGTGGAGCTAGATTTTCTTCATACGCTTTGACCAAAACAACATATCACAAAAGATTGAAACAAAGAGCAGATATAAAAATTCAGTCATCTTTAATTAAGAGAGACTCACAAATCATAAAACAATGCTTTTTCCTTAAATTACATTGTTTTTAAAATACACAGTTTTTAAAATAAAAATGTCTAATTTATGTTAAAGAAAAAAGAGTACACAGCTTACAGTAAACATTCAATAGGTATCAGCTGCTTCATTTTCTATTTGGCCTATGAAAACCTCAGATTTAGGAATTCACTATGGAATTCTGATCCCACACACCAAGCTCAGTGTGCTGAAAAGTTAGCTGCCTTGCGTGCAAGCAGCTTCCTGGCTGGCCAAGACATTCTGCTTCCATCCTCCCCAGTAGCTGCCCTAGGAAAGGTGATCCCCAGGGTTGCTACAACCTGACTCAGGCAGTCAGAAAACACTGCTCTCTTCCGGGGAACAAGAAAGAATGGGGTAGCTGGATTAGAGGAATCTCCCTCCAGAACCAGGTGACACTGACCCTGGTGGCTCTTATTCTCCTTCAGTCAAAGCAAAATTATTTCGGAGCAACCTGGGCAAAACCGAAACACAAAGTTTATTAGATTACTTTTCCTGTCTGATATATTTTGGCTGAACTGTCCTCAAGCAACTTAATAAGATATCTTCAAGTCACTTATTCCAATTAAAATCTTAGTACTAATGTGATCAAAATCTACAATTAGGAATTTTGTCAGGTTGGTAGAGGAGAGATAGTCAAGACACGAAGAAAAGCAGCGGTAAGAGATCAGCCAATTTACCTGTTCCTCAGCTGGAACAATAAACAACCATCCAGGTCAGTATTCCGAATTTGACTTGGCCTGAGATTTTAATTTTACCTTAAATAAAAGGGGAGAATGGAAAGGTAGGCAAGCAAAACCAAACAGGGTTAAAGAAAAAATAGGTTTTTGGTACATGACATAAAGTATTTAAGTGCATCAGTATATGATGAAGTAAAATTTAGAAGGGTAAGGAGGCTGTAAGAACTTGGTAAATTCCCTGATGTTCCTGAAAGTATCAGCCGGAGAATGTTCATTACACCCAAAATCTTTGAAATGTACCATGTGGCCTCTTTTGATATAACAAAAGCTACACAGAGCTGTGTAAGATTTCAGCAAGGTAATAACAAGGTAATACTGCAGAGGTAGCAACTGAAAGCTTAACAGAGAACTCGAATGGCAGTTGATGCATAATTATAAATTGTATTAAAATTCTGAGTAAGGGCAGAAACAGGGGAATTAAGAGTGGCCCAGGGCAGGTTCTCCTAGCTCACAGAACATCATCTTTGTTTTTATATCCCTTTGAAGGAAGTTGAATAAAAGCCAACTTCCTTTAGGAGTAGTCCAAACAGAAGGGAAGATGGGGAGGAACAATTATACCTTTGGGTTCTGGATTGTTTGTTTTATCCTCTGTAAGGGACATGATTAGGGAGTGGAAAGAACACGGAAAAGGAAGTTACATCCAGTGAGTCAATGTGAGAGCTCTCCCATCCAAAATAGCAATCCCATAGGCTCTGTTTCAGCTCAGTGATTTTTGTGAAGAGGATAAAAACTGAGGTTCGGGCTGCATCAAACAGGACACTCTGGAATCAGAAGAGTATGCAAACTTGAGGGCTTCAGAGGGCTAGTGAAGGCCCTTTAAAAAGTCCACATGTCCTTCCTCTGTGGTTCTAATTCCTTTCAACACTCAGGAAAGAATATCTCAAGATACATCCCCTCACATATAATCGAAAACACCTCTCTAAAGCAATGGACCATCTAACCTTTCCAATTAATTTAAATCGCATTCTTAATACCAATTCCTTTCTCTAACTCAGAGTTTCTCCACTTCCACACTATTGACATTTGGGGCCAGCTAATTCTTTGTTTCAGGGACAGTCCTGCATGTTATAGAATTTTTAGCAGCATCCACAGCCCCTGACCCCTAGATACCAATACCTCCCCCCACAATTATTGCAACAAAAGTATCTCCAGATACTGTCAAATTTCTCCTGGGGATGGAGAGTAGTATGCAAAAGTGACCCTGATTAAGAGCCACAACTTTAATCTATGCTCACAGCGTTGATTATGGCAAGTTTTTTTGCACTTTCTAAATGCTTAGGAACTTAACACATTACAGAAAAGGGTTTTGCAGTCAAATATCATTTTTATTTCAAGAAGTCTCTTGGATTAATAGACTGCATAGACTTTATTTCTACAAACATTTGTTGAGCTCCTTTTATGTAATAGATTCTCTGGGGTAGCTCCTGAAGATAAATTTTTTTAAAGATATGGTTCTTGCCCTCTTAAGCTATTATTAATGAAACTGATAATATTTAGTAAAAGATACCATAAATGTTAAGGTATAAACTCAGTGCTTTATCTGGAATAACATGAGATAGTCAAAAGAATCAGAGAGAGAGTCAGACAGATAAACTGATGATGAAGTCATAATATTACTGCAAATTTGCTTTAAAGACAAGGGTCAAGCAGTTTCTCTGGATCTAAATTGACATGAAAGCCATCCTGATTTAGAGAAGCATTTAACTTTGAGAAGTGGTTGACTGTATTCTTGTGTTATTGCCTATATCCAGGTATTGTGTATTGTAACGAGTATAAACACATTTCTGTCTACTCTGTCTCGCATAAATATCTTTCACATTCACATTCATTCACACTTTCTTATGAATGTTTCATAGCAACGATTACTTTAAACAACTGCTCATGAAATTAAAAAGCACACACTTCTCTATGCAACTCTGTAACTGGTTATGCAATTATTATCTTCCAAATTCAAACATTTCATTTCAGCTACCTCTTACAACAGGAAAGGCCACACAGACAAAGAAAGAGTGTATGTGAGTGATGAGGATGGGGGAGGAAGATGTCAATTTATATTGAATCCTCAGGAAATCTCATGACAGTAGTAACTTAGTCCCAACTTCTCCAAAACTGTCTGAGCTTTCCCTCAATTAATAGTTCACAGCGAAATGTATTATGGGGAATTCGTTTACTATAGCAATGTATGCATAAGCAATAAGAATATCATGGCATGCTAATGAACTCTGTTTTGAGCAGGTTGTGGACATCGCACTATAATTCCCTCTGGCTACAAGGTAGCAGGGGGCATGGATGCTAAGGAAGGGGAATGGCCCTGGCAAGCTAGCCTTCAAGAGAACAATGTCCACCGATGTGGAGCCACTCTGATTAGTAACAGCTGGCTTGTCACTGCTGCTCACTGTTTCATAAAGTAAGCTCTGGACCACATAATGGCCCCAACACACGCAAGTACCTGCAAGTTTGATACATACAAGAATATGGCCACACAATGATACCTCCAACTTTTCAATATTGTGGAGAGTAACCTCAAAATTACTCAATGAATTATCAGTTTAAAAAAAGATATATTCAGGTTAATGCAGATTTGTCAGCAGTGGCGTTATTGACATTTAAACCAAATAGTTCTTTGTTGTGGGAGGCCATCCTGTGCATTAGAATATATTTAGCCACATTCCTGGCCTCTACCTACCACGTGCCAATATCATTCCCCCAGGACTGACAAGCAAAAATGCCTCCAGACATTACCAAATGTGTCCTGGAGGATAAAACAGCCCTCAGTTGAGAATCCCTAAGCTACAGTCACTTAATTAATTTTATGAAGAAACTATAAATCCCAAATTGAACACAGGCCTTCTATTTCTCACTGTTATTACATTTGGTCTTATGAGCCATAAGTATTTGAATTCATCCTGTGTCCTTCTATATATATTATAGACCTATTTGAAATACAGTGATTATTTCCTTAAAGGATATATAATTACACCAAAAGTTTGCCTTTTTTCCTAAAAGTGCTTTTTACCCTTTTGTCTGATTATTTGTTTCAATAATTTCTATTACTTTTTATATAGTATTTATTGGTTTTATATTTTTAAACAAAAATCCCTCTCAAACTTGGAGTGTGAAAGTGTTCCAGACCACTAATTTTGGGGGCTTAGTATAAAGTCTTGTTAACAAATAATAGTAAAAATGAGAAATATCTTCCTATTTATAGTTTTAATAATTATAAAAGAGGATTTAGATGTTTTCTTAATTTCCCATACCTTGCCCGCTTTTTATTTAATCTTTTTATCATGTGTTGCCATAGTTATCTTTCTTGTCTTTTCTGGAAAAAAAAACAAGAATAAAATGTAGTTTTCATGGATTTCTTTTTTTTATGTGTTTCTACTTTATTGCTATATAATGTTGCTTGAATTGCTGCTATGTTGTTTACCCAATAACTTGACTGTTTGGAACTAACTAAAAGGGATATATGCATATTGATACCCATTGGCAAGTAGGAACAATATACAAGAGGGGTCTTTTGGTGCTCACCAAGCCCAGTGGGACCAAGGAGCTCTGTATTTGACTAAGCCAGCACCAGGGAGGCAGGAGGAGATCACCAGGGCAACTCCAAGCCCTTTTTTTCTGCTTTCCTACACCTGCTTCAACCATATGGCAGACCTTTGTTAGGGAGTTTCTGGAGAGCCTGGCCAGATAGTCTCTCTCTGCCTTTCTCTCCTTACCAGGTAGGAAAAAAATTCTGATTTGCCTTTTCTTGGTACCAATCTTTGACATTTTAATTTGCCACCATACATGACAAACAGCTTCCCTGACCTTATTGTTTATATATTCACCTCCCTGTTGGATGGCTGTATCTGAATGTCTCCTTGGTACTTCAAGCTCAGTGCATTCAAACAGAATCATCACTTCACACCTTAATCCTGATCTGCTTTCTGTGATCACCATCTCAAAGATGACACTACCACCATTACAGGTACCCAAGAGGAAAATAGGGTGTTCTTGTCCCCACCCCAACACTAAAACTCACAATCACCAAACCCTGCTGATTTATCTACCAATCAATTTTCAATTTTTTCCAGAAATAGTTTTTATTGTATTTTCTCCCATTAAAATATAATCCCCTGTTACACCCCTCCCTCACTTGCAATCAAAAACACTATTGTCCATGTCCATGAGTCCTTCTTCCTTTTCGATCAATCTCTCCACCTCGTAACCTCCCCCCCTTAGCTGTCATCCTGTTCTCTATCTATAACTCTGGCTCTATTTTGCTTATTAGTTCAGTATATTTGTTAGATTCCATATATGACTGGAATCATATGGTATTTGTTTTTCTCTGACTGGCTTATTTTACTTAGCATAATGGTCTCCAGGTCTATCCATATGTTGCAAGGGTAAAATTTTTTTCTTTTCTATAGACAATATAGCTTCTTGAGTTATTCAAAATCTATCCATGCTTTTATTTTGCCTCACACATATAGCTTCACTTTTGTATGCTTATATTCACTATATTCACTATATTCACAAAAGTCACCTAAATGTTTTTAAAAGCATAAGAAATTAATTCCTACAGCTCCAACTTTTAATAAATATATCTATTTTATTTAGCACCAATGATCCCAGAAAATGGAACGTTAGTTTTGGGCTTCTTTTAAGTCATCCACAAGTAAAACGAGGTGTCAGAAATATTATAATTCATGAAGACTACCATTACCCTGCACATGATAATGACATCGCTGTTGTGAATCTGTCTTCACCAGTACTATATACAAGCAACATTCGGAGAGTATGTCTTCCCGAAGCTACTTACACATTCCCACCCAACTCAGACGTGGTGGTCACTGGATGGGGATCATTACATTCTGACGGTTAGTTCCTGACCTTCCTCCGTTACTAGTTTGAGTTTTAGGAGTTAAAAAATGATACCCAGAACCACAACTAAACCTGAGAAATACTTTCTGTGGATCATTTTAAAAAGGATAATGTGCAATTGATTGAAAATTATCCTCGAGAACATTCATAAAAAACTACAATTTTATAGAATTGTTTACCATATTTCCCTTAACAATTGCATAGAAATGTATTACTTAAATAAGTAACTCATTTTCTTCTGCTTGATCAATTCATTCATTCATTAAAAAACATTTATATTGATTACCACCTTTGTTCCAAGTACTGTCCTAGGTGGTTTCAATATATTAATAAATAAAATAAGCAAGTATTCCTTATAAAGCTTACATTCCTAGCAAAGAAAGGTAGATAATAATCATGAAATATAACCAATAAGTAGACTATATAGCATGTTTTGTGCCAGTAAGTACCACAGAAAAAATAAGGACAACAGAGGACGAGGCACTTCTGATGGGGTGGAGTGAGCAGTGCTCTGCAATAGGGCAGTACCCGAACGAAGATCACGTAAACGTGTGCATCACGATGACCCCAATGATGTAAAAATTTAGTGGCTAGTTGTATTCTACACTCATAAATGCATTTGAAAACAGAAGAAAATAAACCTAAAATTAATTCCACAGTTCGGAATTATGGTAATAGCAGAAAAT
The DNA here is from genome assembly GCA_004027735.1 of Carollia perspicillata. NCBI lineage: Eukaryota > Metazoa > Chordata > Mammalia > Chiroptera > Phyllostomidae > Carollia > Carollia perspicillata. The sequence continues at coordinate 21,054 of PVKM010007515.1, read as the reverse complement.
CTAAAACTGATCATAAAGTGTATATTTCTGGAATATAAATATTTAATTTTGTTTTCAAGGCATACATTTAACAAATATAAAATTCTAAAGCAATTCAAAAGGAAAATAGCTCATTACATATGGATGGGAACTCTACTTCAAAATATGATCATCTTTAATGATAGCATGCCATGTGTCTAACATTATTTCTTTGTTACCACAGAGACAAATACAGCTGAATTAAACTAAATGTTTTACATTGATTTTGAAATTGCATATAGTGTTCGATACTAATAACCTAGCCAGAGAGATTAGTATTGACTTTAGCAATAATTATATAATCTCCTCTTCTTTTAGGATCAATATCTAATATACTCCAAAAAGGAGCAATAAAAATCATAGATAATAGGATCTGCAACAAGGAAGAAATATATAGTGGTGTGATAAAACCTGGAATGTTGTGTGCTGGGTTTCTGGTCGGAAAGGTGGATGCCTGCCAGGTAAGTCTGCCTATTCTACTTTCAGGAAGATTGTTTTTCTTATAGTTTTTAATTTCCAATTAACCAGTTCAATTTTCTCAAAAGGTTGACAATTATTAAAGGCTTAAGTATGTTTTATAGCCAAAGTGCTTACTTAAAATTTATTGCTTTGATGGGTCCCATTAAAATATTAAAGTGTTAAACTTACTATTATAAGAAGCTGTGAGTGGGAGTAGGGAAGAGACTCAGTTTGGAATACAATAAAGAGGTGAAATGGAATATTGGTGGCTTTAGTTCAATTGGTCCTCTTTCACTGAGAAGCATTTAACCGAGTCCAACACCAAATCATGGAATTTTCTTAATTAAGGTGGCTCCAACACTCTAAATATTTTATTTCAAAACACTTATATGCATGCCTATGTGTCTTTTTTAAAGATATTTACAAATATTAATTTATTCAAGTTATGATAGCTCTGTGATGTATGTTTGTACTGTTATAAACCTTACTTCTCAGATAAAGAGACCAACACAGAGAGCAATTTGTCTAAACTCACTCAGGCATTAAGTGGCACAACTGAAGTTTAAACCAGGAAACCGAGCTCGATAGCCTATACTCTGAATGCTACACTAAGCTGCCTTTCCTTTTGCTTTATATGCTTCAAACCCTCCTGATGCTACTTATAAGCAATCATCATAGAGCAAGAAAAGTACTACTGTAGTTATCTAGGCAGGCAGAATCAGTGATAAACCCAGGAAGACCCTCAATTTTACTGATTAATTATTTCATGTAATGGTTGTTTATTGACTACTGTGTGCCAGACCATGTACTAGGTGCAGGAAAAGTCAAAAGTGAATAGAGCATTATTCCTGATCTCTAGGAGCCAGAAGATGTGCACATAAGCACTTCTAATACATAATTATTATCTCTAATTACAGATTTCCAGGTTTCCAACTGTTCCACTAAACCTATTCTTTCAAGTCATGACAACTTTAAATCCCTGTTTCTCTCCATTTCCTTTCAACCCATCACTCTCAGCCCCATGACCCTCTTCTAACTTCATGCATTCTAGAACCCATGTTTTATTATTTCAACCACTCTGTTGACACCACTTTGAATGACTTCACCATCTTTTACTTCCTCCACACCCATCCTAATAATCTCCAACCACTGAGCAATTTATCTGCTTTATGTACTTTATATTCGAGCTTGTTAGCACAGCCAGAAAAAATCTCATAGCCTTGTAAATTTGTATCATGTAATCAGAGCTGAGTCTTTAATACGTTGTAGAATTCTTTAATGCATCTTTCATGTCAAACTTTCATTACACTATTTGAATGCTTCTCACCACACCCTTATATTCCTTAACTTATGACATTTCCTCCTACTAGCTATAAAAAAGTGAAAGTGATCACATGAAAACTCGTTTAATTTTTTTATATGATAGATTTGCATTTGTACTTATCTTTACCTTCTAGGCTTATGATAAACAAGTTTCTCCTACTACTCAAAGCTAATCTCTTACCTGTGTTCTTCATTTACTCTCTTTCCATCTACATAGATATTTCAACTTTCTATTAATTTGAAACTTTCCTCCATATTTTCCAAACCATCCCACTCAAATGGACTCTTCTGCATATTCTGAAAATATTATGAGGTTTCTCCCTCAATATATCTTACTCTACTTTTCTTTTTTCCTTCTTAGTCAAGTCTCTAAAGAATAGTTTACCATCATGGTTCTACATTCTCAATTTACTCACTCTCTGACCCACTGCTTGCAGACTTTTGCCCTGCCAGTCCACTGAAAGTACCCTAGCCAAGATTATTGATTGTCTACTTGCCAAATCCAACATATGCAGTGTGGAAGACAGACTGAAAGCAAGTGAGCTAGGGATAGTATGGTCTATTAAAGTATTTTGTCTCAGAAAAGTAATGAGGGCTTCAACTAAGACACAGTAGGAATAAAGAGACAATAAGACAGTAACAGTTGAGTAACAAGGTGATTGGATGGATTAGATGTGAGGAAGAAGGAAAAGGAGAAATATAATGCTAATTCCCATATTTCTCCCTGAGCACCTGGAAAGAAGGTATACAAGAGAAATAAAAAGTTTGTGGAGGGTGAAGTTTCAGTTTGGGATGTGCTAAATTTGAAGTGCCTGCAGAACATCCAGGCAGGTATGTCTAGTATATCATTGAAAATAAAAGCCTTGAGCTCATGAAAGAGTTCTGGTTAGAGATACATATGAAAAGGCCATTGCCCTCTGGGTGGTAGTTCAATTCATGAGTATAAACACAATGGCTTAGGTAAAGTGTGTGAAGTAAGAAGTACCTAAGTAACCGAACTCAGTTATACATGTTTTTATTGTGCTAACAGTAAAAGATAACAAAGATCAGGAAAAAACAAGAAGAAACTGGTTTCACAGAAGTCCAGGAATCAGAAAAAGGGGAATAGTTTATAGTGACACATGCTATAGGAAAGTCAAGTAAGATAAATCCTGGAAAGAGCCATCAAACTCAATCTTTGTCAGTAAAGTTGGAGAAGATGCCTTTGGTGGAAAGAAAAGCTCTGTAGACATATATTAAAGTGGGATGAGAATATGGAAACTTCAATATAGACTACGACCTTAAATCACTTAGATATGAAATGAAGATAATTAGGGCAATAGAGGAAGTGTTAAGATCCAAAAAGGTTGCCATTTTTCAGGTAAATAAGACCAAAAATAATTTTTTAAAAAGCATGTATATGCCTGAAGAGAAAAGGAAGTGGAGGAAATGAAGACTTACAAAACAAGATTCTTGATCCACAGGATAGAGGGATTAGCCTTGGAGAGAACTGAATACACCTACTCCTCTAAAGGGGAGTGTAGATACGGATGCAGGTTGGGAAGGCAAAAGGCACAAAACAAGAGATGGTAAGATTTCTACCTGTTATTCTCCACTTATTGTATGGATTTGAAACTAAGATATTAGATTCAGCGTCAAGGAACCAGATTTTCAAAAACCGTCAAACAAGCCTTGCGCCCTGTTGGTAGGAATGTAAAATGGCAGAGCCTCCATGGAAGACAGCGTGGTTTTTCCTCAAAATAAATTAAAAATAGATTATCACATGATTCAAAAATTCCACTTCTCAGTATAGGCCCAAAATAATTGAAAGCAGGAACACAAATAGATAATCATACATCCAGGTTCACAGCAACATTATTCACAATAGCTAGAAGATAAAAGCAACTCAAATGTCCACTGATGGATAAATGCATGAACAAAACATTGTATGTGTGTGTGTATAAACATACACACACACATACATATACCATGGTATATATACATATAATGGAATGTTATTTAACCTTAAAAATGAAGGAAATTCTGGCATGTATTATAACATGAATGAAATTTGAAGACATTATGCTAAGTGAAATAAGCCAGTCACAAAAGAACAAATACTGTGTGATCCACTCATCAGAGCTACTTGGAGTAGTCAAACTCACAGAGACAAAAAGTAGAATGGTAATTGCCAGGAGCTAGGGGAAGGGAACAATAGCAAATTATACTGTATGGTGGGTATACAGTTTCAGTTTTGCAAGATGAGAAAGACTCTGGAGATGGATGGTGACAATAATCACACAACAATAACAATGTACTAAATGCCATAGAACTGTTAGAATGGTATCTTTGATATTATGTATATTTCATACACTTTAAAAAAGAAATAATGATTTTTTTAAATTGCAAAATGAGAGAAGTTTGGATTGGCTGCTCTTAAAAATGAGAAAGAAATATGGTTAGGGACAGATAACTATTAGGAGGAGGTGTTGGTTTGAGGATGTGAATTTGTAACACGGTTTTCTTTCACAGTGATGTTTTGGCCCAGGTTATAGTTGGAAGGTAAGAAATTGAGAATCCTGTTGAAAGAGCATTGGTATACTTAAATTAAGAATATGGTCATGTGAATAAAAATGGAAAGTTAGAAGTACATAGGTTAATACACTAGACGAAAAGGTAGGAGCAACGACTGGCATTCTTAATGAGGCTGAAGAGCAGATATAGAGTGAAAAGCAATAGAATGAGAACACTGAAGGAATAGCTACATGCAATTATAATGTTTAAAAAATGGCATTTCAGAGGTGGAACAGTTCCAGATGGTGAAAATTTTCCCTTTTACACCTTTCCACCCCTGTCCAGGAGTGACATGGAGATGTTTAATAAGCATGTGTAGATGATCAGAATTAAGGAAACCAAGAGACTGTGGTTTCATCCAATAGATGTTGAAATTATCCAGGATGGATGTGAAGGATTAGAGCAAAGTAAAATTCAAATACCAATGGGTTCAATCATTCTGGAAAAATGACCTAAATATAAGTACATAGAAACCACAAGAAGTTACAGGGTAGTTTAGCCAAATTACCCCATTCTGAGAATTGGAGGGATGTTTACACAAGAATGGAAGAGCAATAGTCCAGTGCTGGTGGTAAGTAAATAAAAACCTTCCTCTTTCCCAGTATCTGCCTGAAAATAGGAAAGTTTGGGGACATAATTAGCAAATTCCTCAGCATACTGATGATTGCATAAGCAATGATACCTGCAGTATCTCTTTTAAGTAATAATTGAGTTGAAATTTGTCATACTTGTTTTCCATTATTGTATTTTATATTTAAAGACACACAAAGATATCTTTGATTTAAATAACTGATTATAGAACACAAAAATATGCAAGACTAGAATCATTTTAATATTGATATACTTAGGTTTCTTCTCCTCCTTCTTTATCTCCCTAGCTGTACTACAGAAAAGAAAAATAAGCAGTATTCATCTTTAAATTATAGCAACTGTATAAATTCTTTTTCCTTCTAGGGTGATTCTGGTGGACCTCTGGTTAGTGCAGATCAGAGAGGCACTTGGTTCCTTGCTGGAATTGTAAGCTGGGGAGATGAATGTGCTCTTCCAAACAAGCCTGGTGTCTACACTCGAGTGACACACTATCGGGACTGGATCATGTCCAAAACTGGACTCTAACGCAGAAGCTTTTTGCAGATTAAAGCTTGAAGATTATATGCTCATTAAGTATGTTTATAATTCCCAAGCTACATTTAACTAAGAAAAACTTGAAGAACATTTATTGTTGCATATTTACACATATTCAATTTTAGAACTATGAAGGCTTCTTGTGCATTAGATTTTGATAAAATTTTGGTGAAAGTACTGGTACAGACATACAATTTTCTCCTTTACCCCTTTCTCAACTGAAGACAATTACATGAGTAAATATAGATTACCGTTTGCCAAACAGGTCTTCACTGCTGATTTGCAGATCCAATTTCTTTAAGAAATCATAAAATAATTGCTCACAATAAACTTCCTTCTGAGTGTATGAATAATCTCCCGACAGGCACATGGATTCCACAACACCAGAATATTGGTAGGTTGCAGCCTAGAGAGTTGCAGTAAATCTGCCTATAAAAATTTCCCAGGAAAATCTGTCTAGCTGTTTTCTTTCCAGTCTTTGTGCCAGTGCTAAGCCCTTTTCTATTTATGGCTTCCTCACTTTGAGTGACACAAAGGAGCATGATAAGCCCATGGGATGCAGTAAACAGATTCTGAGGCTTGTTGATTTGTCCCTATTTTCATTCCAGGTGAAAGTAAGGCCAGAAGACAGTTCTCACATATACACACATATTATGTAGTCTTGAATAAACTATGCAAATAATGCCAGATTCCATATCTCCAAATCCTTAAAATTTCTAAATAATGCAAATTATCAACCAGAATAAATAACATGGGAATTTTGCTTCCACTTTCTTTTTGCCCACCCAAAATCATCCTAGCTATCTTCTGAATCAACATTATGTTTTTCAAAATTACATTACTTTATAACAAACAAATATTTTCATGTTTATCATCTTAACTATGGATTTTGCATAAAGCAATGTCATATTACACATATTCTGGTATCTTGGGAAAAAGCATGATGGACTAATGATTTAAGCCACTGGTACTCTTCTTCACCTGACTTCTTTGTGTCTAGAAGTTGTATACAATTCTAATGGAAAAAAGTATAAGTACTTAACTTTTATTTTTGAAAATAATTTGACACAAGACAGGTATGTTAGACAAGCACATTTATGAAGTATGCCACTTCCAAATAGGGCTGGTTTAAGTGAACCAACCTGCAAGATGATATATTATATGATGATAGACTTCCTTTTCCTCTCTATAGAGAGACAGAACAGTAGTTAAAGTCAGTTATAATGGTGCCTCCCCCTCCGTGGGCAACAGTGTCAGAACTACGGGATCTCTTCAGATTCGGAATTTCTGCTATAAATAGTATCTGGGAAGATTTAATAATGAGCAGGGCATCCTTCGTTGAGTTATAACTGTTCAAAATGTTGAAACTTCAAGGAGAGAGACCAAAGGGATCTCTCATGCTACCATTCCTCTGAATAGCTTTTAAATTTGTCTCTTGTTTCCATAGCAATTTTATGTAAACACTTCCTCATAATTAATACTCCACATTTTCTTTCTCAAATTCTTCCAATTAAACTTTAAAATGCTCCCCTTTTACTCAAATTATAATTGTCACAGACACTATTATTTTTTTTTATATTTTTAATGCTTACCCAAGGATATGTTTATTATTTTAGAAAAAGAGGAAGGGAGAGAGAAAAACATCAATGCGAGAGAAAAATATTGATGTGAGAGAGAACCTCTATTGGTTGCCTCCCATATGCACCCCTGCAACCCAGGTTTGTGCCCTGACCAGGAACTAAACCCACAACCTTTTCGTGTAGAGGATGATGCTTCAACCCACTGAGCCACTCAGCCAGGGCCAGACACTATCATTCTTAATTAAACAAAGTAATGCATATTTTGAAAATGAGAGATACTGGCCTCTTTTGATACTGTGTTGCTTCTATCTTTCCTTCCTACTATAAACAAAATTTTCTCCCAAATACTTTTCATCCATATACTTCTCCTTTGGAAGACTCACCTTCTTCAATTCTTTCGGTCTTAGTATAGAGATGTAAAAAATCTATTTCTTGCTTCTCTGGATCACTTCCAAACCACTGTTTCTTTTGCAATTCATAAAGAGCTGACCAGGTAGGTACACAAAGAGGGTGGAGAAGATAATACAAAGAGAAACAAAGATATCATGCTTGAGCAGGAATTCAGATCATGAGGGAGAGTGGCTCATCCCTAGAGCTGCCTGGGTTCCTATGGGCTTCCTAGGCGTTGTGTATCATAAAAGAGAGGTCTGTTACCTAAGAGTCTTATTGTATTGCTACCAAAAAGACCTAAATACCATGACCCTTCATTCACTAAGGACCCCAACATCTTGCTCAGTCTTTCCCTTTACCCTACTCCAATAAGAAAGGTAGTATAGCACAGGAGATAAGGAGAGCAACTCTGGAGGCAAATGGATGTGATATAATTCCCAACTCAGGTGTATAAATGGCACCCTGTTTTTCACTTTATTCAACAACAAAATAAGGATAACAATAGTACTGAGGGGGTGTGCAGGGTGGAGGAGAGTGAAGGGGGGGAATGGGACAACTGTAATAGTATAATCAATAAAATATATTTTAAAAAAACAATAGTACTAACCTCTAAGGTTGTTGTAAGGATTGAATGTTTATATATGTAACATGCTTAAAAAATGCTTGAAACATAGTTACTACCCAATAAATGTTAAGTAGTATCATTGCCAGCATCAGTGAGCACCTCCAAAATCCATATGGTTGACCCATCCAGTAGCCTAGATCCAAAGTTCTTTGAGTTCCCTAAATGCATCAGACTTCATTCACTCTCTACTCCTATACACTTTCATAGCCACACCCTATTTTTTCTTGTTAGAACAGCTTCACATCTCGAATCTTGAATTCAAATTTCTATCTACATTGTCCTCGGTTATGAACTGTTACTACATTATAAGTTGTGTTCATTCCACCAGGATCCTCTTTTCCCAACATCCCCTTCTACTTGAGTCTACCCCCACCTCCAACACTTTCATATATCCACTTCCTTTCTCCTCTAAACTCCTACACTAAACTCCTTATAGTCTTACTGAATAATCAGCTCCCCTAATGGATTGCTCCCTTGCCTTTCTGCAACATCTGCCCTAGTCCCTTGAGCTGGTTCTATCTCGAAATCTCTAAACATCCTCAAGACTTACATATCTATTTTTAAAACCCTTTTTTTATTATATGTCCACTTCCTCAAATCTCACATGGTCTTCAGATGGCTATTCTCACCAAAGCACTAAAGCTAAGACAGGTTCTCTTCCATCAACCGCCTAAGAGTCGTGCTGAAAGAAGAAACACCTGTCCTCTTCCTCCCTGCCATTCACTTGGCCGCCACAAAGCAGCAGCCATGCATAAATGCATGTCCATCCATGTTGGCCAAGCTGGTGTCCAGATTGGCAATGCCTGCTGGGACCTCTATGGCCTATAACATGGCATCCCACTGGGTGGCCAGATGCCAAGTGACAAAACCATTAGATGGGGAGATGATTTCTTCAACACCTTCTTCACCGAGACAGGCACTGGCAAGCATGTGCCTATGGCAGTGTTTGTAGACCTGGAACCAACAGTCATTGATGAAGTTCATGCTGGTGATTACTGCCAGCTCGTCCACCCTGAGCAGCTTATTACAGGCAAGGAATATGCTGCCGATAACTGTCGATGTTCTCCTTGCCGATAACTGTGCCTGTGGGCACTACACCATTGACAAGGAGAATATTGACCTCAACCTGGACTGAATGTGGAAACTGGCTGACCAGTGCACAGGCCTTTAGGGCATCTTGGTGTTCTACAGCTTTGGTGGGGTAACTGGTTCTGGGTCACCTCCCTGTTGATGTAACGTTTCTCTATCAATTATGGAAAGAAGTCCAAGGTGGAGTTCTTCATTTACCCAGCCCTCCAGGTTTCCAAAGCTACAGTTGAGCTCCATAATTCCATCCTCACCACCCACACCACCCTGGAGCACTGATTGTGCCTTCATGGTTTACAACGAGGCCATCTGTGACATCTGTCATAGAAACCTTGATATCGAGCACCCAGCCTACACTAACCTGAATAGGTTGATAGGCCAAATTGTGTCCTCCATCACTGCTTCCTTCAGGTTTGATGGAACCCTGAATGTTGATCTGACCAAATTCCAGACCAACCTGGTGCCATAGCCCCACACCCACTTCCTTCAGGACACATATGCCCCTGTCATCTCTGCTGAGGAAGCCTACCATGAATAGTTTTCTGTGGCAGAGATCACCAATGTATGCTTTGAGCCAGCCAGTCAGATGGTGAAATGTGATCCTCACCATGATAAATATGAGGTCTGTCTAGAAAAATCCCAGCCAATGTTAATATAACAAGAACAGTTTATGTGACTTCAATGTAACCTGGCAGCCAAGGAGAGTGAACTAGAAGGTACATCGGTGAACAATGATGATGTCACTGTATTAGTCAGTGGGGGTGGTAGATGCCATTGAGTGAGCATGTGTATTGTGTAGCTGTCTCATTCAAAATGATTGAGCAACAAATCTGCATCAAATTTTTCATTAAGCTTGAACATTTCTGCATGGAAACTATTTGGATGATTCAGAAGTCCATAGCTACGGATAACTGGTGATTGACAGCTTCATCACCACAACATGCCTGCTCATGCATCACATCTCGTGTGGAGTTTTTTGGCAAAATATCAAATCACCCAGGTGACTCAGCCCAGATTTGGCACCCTGTGACTTCTGGCTTTTTCCAAAACTAAAACCACCTTTGAAAGAGAAAAGATTTCAGTCCATCAATGATATCATGGTAGTATGATGGGGGCAGCTAATGACAATTGGGAGATGACTTGAGATCCCAAGCTGCCTACTGTGAAGAGCACTGAGGCATCATTGTCCTATGCACAATGTTTTTTATACCTTGTATCTTCTTCAATAAATGTCTCTATTTCTCATTTACATGGCTGGATACCTTCTGGACAGACATATATACCAGGTATTTAGTAACTATTTATTAAATGAATCAATATAAAACAGTCAACAGTGTGGTGATTGCAGTGGGGTAGGGGTATAAGAGTGTTAAATGGTAATGAAAAATACAATAAAACTAAATAAAATAAAACAAAAAATACAAATAAATGAACCAACAAGAATAAACCATTTAAGTCAAAAGAACCACCTCTACTCTTAATATTCTTCTAGTTTTGGCTGCCAGAGAAGCAAACTAGTTGACAAACGACAAATCATGCTGGTGATTAAATACATCCAGTGTAAGTCATACCAGTATTGGGAAATAGCTTCACCAAACACTTACCATGAATGTTAAAATATCAATACAGGGGAAGTTTCTAAGTGTCCCCCAAGTGAAATGATCAGATAACATATAGAGGAATATAAGCAAATATTCTTATTATATAGAAATGTAGTAATATGGTTATAATATTGATACAACATTCTCTCCCATATCTAGTTACTATATGCAGTAATGTACAATAATGGCAAGTATAATATTTTAAGTGGAACCTAATCAACAAAACAAACAAGTGAGCAAAATAGAATCTGAGACATGGAAATAAAGAACAAAGTGACAGTTACAGAGGGGAGAGGGGAGGGGGATAACAGGAGGAAGGAGGGGAAGGGTCAAGTCAAGGAACGTGAATAGAGGACTCATGGGCACGCACGATGAGGGGGCTGGACTGTGGGAGTGCGGGGTGTGGGGACAGGGTAGGGGAGAGCAACAGGGAAAAAGGTGGGACAAGTGTAACTGAACACCAATAAAAAAACAAGTCAATATTTTTTTAATAGTTAATTGTTTTTATTCTAACTTAAGCATGGATAATCTAACCATTAAGATTGATTGATAAATCTGAATGCAGCACAAATTGTACCAGATCAAACTGATTCTGTTAAGGTATTAAATTGGTGTTTTGTGGAGGATGCTACTAAATTAACATATTTGTCTGGTGTTTCAATACACAGCAGTGTGTGATTGAAAAAGAAAACAAGTATTTTTGAGAAATGTATTAATTTTTAAAACAACAGATTCTAACTAGACCAACTTTTTTTATTTTTCTCTTCATTTTCATTCTGTATCTGTTGGATAGAACATTAACACCTTTTAGAAAATCTCTTTATTAAGATTATTTGAATAATATCCTGAGTGAATTTTAAATTCAAAATTGAGCTTCAAGTGTCCTTCTTCACTCAGGAAAAATGTTGTGAAAACAAGGCCATCTGTTGAGGTACTACAATTACATTTGGCCCTCAGAATGTGTTTGGCATGCTCTGTTTCAGCACTCTGGTGGATTATAAGCCCTCAAAACAAGTTCACCTTGATCTTTCATGTTAAATATAAAGCACCTTCAGGACAAAGTGTGACATAAGTCTAAACTGGTGACAGAAATAAAATGGGTTCAATTATAATAAAACACCAGAAGTGCCAGAAACACAAATCTTGAAGCTCTGTTAGCTGGGAAGTATGGCAAACGGTGCCTCTCTTGAACAGAATCAAAATCACTGTTCATCCATCAACAGCAGCAGCCCACTGATGCAGGGCCACCTCCCCACCCTGACCTTATCTGGAAAGATCCGCGTGACACTAACTTTCTTCCTTTTTCTACTCTCCACGACTTTCAATGCTTCTTTTTTGTTGAAACTTAAGAAGTGGACTCAGAAGAAAGAGAAAGGGAAAAAGCTCTCAAGAATGAAGGTGCTTTTAAAACATCTGACTTTAGCCAACCTGTTGGAGACTCTGATTGTCATGCCACTGGACGGGATGTGGAACATTACAGTCCAATGGTATGGGGGACAGCTCCTCTGCAAAGTGCTCAGCTATCTGAAGCTTTTCTCCATGTACGCCCCAGCCTTCATGATGGTAGTGATCAGCCTGGACCGCTCCATGGCCATCACAAGACCCCTGGCTGTGAGCAACAGCAGGCCGGGACAGTCTTTGATTGGCCTGGCCTGGCTCCTCAGTAGCCTCTTTGCTGGACCACAGGTAAACCATTATCATGAACTTGTTAGTCTATGGCAGTCACAGATTTTCCATCTAAACTTGAGTGTTGTATTATTGTGCATCACATTCAATATCGCATTGTTGTGCCTGGGCTCTGGATGTCCGAGAGTAGGGTTTAATCCTGGCACTGTTACTGCGGCAAATTTCTTAACTTCTTTGGGTTCTAGTTCCTTTATTTATAAAATAGAGGTAATGCTTACTTTATGCAGTTGTTGTGATGATTAATGTATTGAAGCGTCTAGAATGATCACTAGTATAAAGGAAATACTCCCCCAAAATATAGCATTCTCAAACTACCTCATACCCATCTTAGTCTTCCATCTATTTTTTTTTCTTTTTGCTCTGGTTGATATGGTAAATTGACAGAATCTTCAGGAACTATGAAATTTTCATAGAAAGTATTTATAACATCTTACTTGGGACTTCTTGAGTAGAAACATTAAGAATTATGTTGTTGTAGTTCAGAAGGAACTATTCTCGGTTAGTAAGTTCTTAAGTTTAAAACTGAGTGGGATTGAATAAAGAAGAAAAGTGGGAAACCTTGGACTCTTGGAAATTTGAATATTTCTGTGAGGCTGACTTGAGCTTTTCTGGAGTGAGTTAGGCTGTTAGCAAAACTCTAAGACTCCTGGTGTAGGCATAGGCCCTTTCCTACAGGAGGCAGATGGGTACCTCTCCAGATTGTTTTCAACAGAGGCTATCTTCCTTTGCTAGCAGGCACATCTCTGAACAAAAGGACACAGGCTTGCAGACAGAAGGACCCTTTAATAACAAATGAACAATTCTCTGTATCCTTGTAAATGCACAAGCATGTGTCAAGAAGTGAAGTCAGCCCTGGCTGGTGTTGCTCAGTGGATTGAGTGCCAGCCTGTGAACCAAAGGGTCATGGATTCAATTGCCAGTCAGGGCACATGCCTGGGTTGAGGGCCAAGTCCCCAGTAGGGGGCACACAAGAAGCAACCACACACTGATGTTTCTTTCTCTCTCTTTCTCCCTCCCTCCCCCTCTCTTTCACAATAAACAAATAAAATACTTTTTTAAAAAAAGAAATGAAGTTACTTAGCTATAGCTTATGTCCTGAAGTCTTCCATTTTGTTTCTTTAAAGTGTGCTGCTTGTTGATTGGTTTTCTTGTAGAAGATAAACACAAAATGGCTTCCTAACACTGAGCCTTGTACTGAGGAAACACGGAAACTGCCCTCAAAGGAAATGCAATTCAGTTGTCAAGACAAAATGTATAAAAGACTAATATAACTATATATTAAATTGTTTCAAACCTATTGCAAGAGTGAGAAGAGGGGGAGACATGAGTAAGAGTTAAAATGGTAAAGGAAGATTTTAGGGTAGAGGTAGAATAAACTGAGTTTTTAAAGTGAAATGGTGCTTAGATAGAAGAAATATTGTAAGTCAAGGATCACATGTATTTTTTAGCAAAGGTTGAAAGTGTGATTTTCATAGATGACATGTTTGGCTGAAGCAAAAAACTGAGAATTAGGACTAGCAAGAAATTGGGTTTGGTGGTTGCTCCCTTTTCTTTAACTTCATAGCATTTTTTGTCATAAAGTAATATGATTATGGCTTTTGGCCTATCTTTCCCTTTAATGTATATCCTCCTAAATAGTAGAAACTGTTGTGTTCGACTTATTTCATATTCCCAGGACCTAATCAGATACCTAGCAAACATAGAATTTCAAAATATTTGGACCAGAGGGTTTTTTAAAAGATGAAATAAATCTTTCACCTTTTACCAAAAAAAAAAGTTTAGATGAATGAATCAATGAATGGGGGTGCAGTGGATTTATATTACAGAAAACATTGAGAGCCAGGGGAAATTCTGAAATGTGGGAACCATAGAGCTTTTGTGAGTCCTACACAAAAAATAAAAGGAATGTTTTCCAGTTGTATTGGGAAAGTGGATATACATGACTGTATGACTTTGAGGTGCACAACACGATGGTTTGACTTACATATATTGTAAAATGGTATTGGAAAAATGCAGTTTTTATTTGCTTGTTTTCTTGCTTATAAAATTAATTGTTTAGCCCTGGCTGGTGTGCCTCAGATGGTTGGGCATTGTTCTGCAAACCAAAAGGTCACATGTTTGATTGCCAGGGAGGGCGTGTACAGTAGGCAACCATTCCATGTGTCTCTCTCACATCAATGATTCTGTCCCTCTTTGTCTACCTCCCTTTCCCTCTAATAAAAATTAATTAATTTTTTTTGTCATAGAAAATCAGTACATGCATATAAAAAACAAGCCGTACTCTTCTTTAATCCTATTACTTTACAAAGGTATCTTTATTTGAAAGGGCAGGAAAGGCAGGCTTTGAAAAGAGCTAAAATATTTGCTTTAGGACATGATATGGCAATATAAGGTCTCTATATTAGTACACTTATTTGCAAAGTAGTTGGCAATTTGGAATACTGATGTAGATGAAAGTTAAAACAGAAGCAGTGCCCTTCCTTTTTCATAAAAGGCCATATAAAATGAGTTTTTCTTTCCTTAACTGGGAGCTTCTTCATTTTAATGTCCGCATAAATTCAAATGCAAATGTCTGTCACGGGGCAGTCACACTCTCCAGTGTGATCACAGTCAGCACAGCCTCACGGGGGGTCCAGCGCTGCACAGGCAGCTTCCACTCATCTGCCCTCCGCCTGCGTCCAGCCAGCGCCTGAGTGCAGGCGGCCCTCACTTTGCACATTGCTGTGGTAGCTGAGACCCATGCAAAGCGTGGATGCCTTCCCAGTCTGCAAAAGTTTCAGAGGACATGGTACGGCGCCAAGTGGGGCCCACTTCTATTTAATGTATCACATGCTTCCTTTTCCTAAATTACAAAACAAACATTACAAGAGAAATCTTCTCTCAGGTGTCTTCTTATGCCGTCTGCATTCTTTATATTGGAATACCTGAGTAAAAGTGTACAAACATTCAAGATTTCTTAAAAGGTAATGTTAAATTGATTTCCAGAAAAACTATATACTATTATTTTTCCTAATACCTTTACTGTAGAAAGCACCACCTTTTTGAACTCTCTCGAATATAAATACCAAAAAGAGTATCTTTTTTACATTTTTGGTTACTGATATTTTCATTAATTTTAGCATTTTTGCATTTTTATCAATATTCTAAACATAACCTTTTTTGAAAATTGATGTTATTTTACTTATTTTATGCATTTCTTTTTTTATTTTAATTAGTGTTCGAGTACAGTTCTCTGTCTTTTACTCTCATCCCAGCCCACCTCCCCAGTGCTCCCCATCTCCCTCCCATTTCCAACCCCCCTAGTTTTTGTCCATGTGTTCTTCATACCTGTCCCTGCAAACCCTTCCCCCTTTCCCCTGAAATTCCCTCCCCTCTCCCCTCTGGTCACTGTCATAACCTTTGACATTTATTTATATGATGTTGTTTTAGTACTTTGAGTGATTTAACTTAATTATAGCTTAATAAATGTACCACTTTACCTTTAAAAAAGATTACAACAACAGCTGCAGCTAATCTATCATCTCATATAAATACAATAAGAAAAAAGAAAACAGTTTCGAAATGCCCACCTTGGTTTTCCACTTTTCTGGTTACTAACAACAGAAACTAAATTCTGCGATGGTTTGGGGATATATTTCCATAAGTTTCAGCATAGTATAATGTAGGAACTTCCTAAGTTTTTACTAGTAATGGAGTTTTTAAAAATTCTATGTGGAGCCAGTAAATGAAACAGATATAAGTGGGTCTGCTCTGGCTGAACAGGTGTAAGCGAGGCCAAGTTCTCTGCTTGGTATTCACTAGCCCCAGTCACAGAGTCTCTGAAGACCTCATATATCCCTGCAACAAAGTGCGACAGGCAATGGGAAGGGAGAAATGGCATGGGTATCAGATTCAAATAAAGTTGGCTTCAAGTCTCAATACTATATCTTACCAGCTATGTGATTCTGTGTAAAGTACTTAACTAACTTTAAATGCAATTGTAAAGAATACGATATATAAAATCATCCAGTACAAAACTCTGTAAACACTCAGTTAATGTTCATTCATTTCTTTCCTGTCTTCATTGCTTCTTTCATCAAGTCAGGAGAGAAAAGTAATAGGGAAATATGGGTATTCAAATATATGGTTCTTTGAAAAACAGCAAAAAGAATTGGTTCTATAAAGGTTTATTATTTCAAATTTCTCAAAATTATAAAACTTATTCTGACTGATAAGCAAATTTGGCCAACCTACTCCATAGTCACCAACTTACCTACTCATTCTGGAAAGGTGTATGTGTCAGAATATAATAAATCAAGTCTTGGGGACATCATTTCTGAAAGTAGGAGGAGAAAGGATAGGAGGGAGAGAGGGAGGGGAAGAACAGAAAAAAGAGAAAAGAAAAATAAAGGGGAAAAATAAAACAACAAATATGACCTGAAAGAAGATCTAATTTAAGAGCATCTGTGCTTAGGCTGGTAAGTATATGTTGAGGAGAAAACATTTCCTGAACTAGGTGTGTCCATATATAATTAAAATTTACATCATTTCCAATGATGGTCATTTAAAACCACAAGAATCCCAGAGCAGCAGATTATTTGCAGAAAGAGTCATACCACTAACTCATACCACCACTTAATATGAAGCATCACATATTGACAGTATTAAAATTCTATAGGCCTGCAGGCAAGACACCTGAGCCATTTTTTAGTCCTCGGTGTAAAGACATGTGGTCTGAAGATGTGGGGAGACTTGTGTTGACACAGAGAATCTACAGGGCTAGAAAGCACTTCCAAGCAGTAGGAATTCAATAAATACTCATCACACACACACAATATGCTGAGAACTGTACTGGATGGAACACAGTAACAGCATACTAATAGTAGAAATAACAACAACGATGCTGATGACAATAAATAATAGTTATGGAGGACATAAATATTGGGCAGGATTATGCTAAATGCTTTTGCATGCGTTACTTTAAGTAAGGCTCCCGATAACTCTATAAATTAGATATAATTATTGTCCTTGTTTTATTCATGAAGAAACTAAGGATAAGAATGTTAAATAACATGCCCAACATTACCATCTATAAGTGGAGGTGTCAGTGCATCTAATTAACTCCATACTCAGAGCTTTTAACTACTACACTATACCACACTGAAACATTTTCTACTTCTTTTTTTCCTCTAGGAGGCGGGAGAAGAAAAAGACAGGAAATTTTTAACCTGAGGAAAAATAGTTAAGAGATTTCAGGGAAAAATATATGGCATATATATTTATAAATATATAAATTATAAATACATATATATGGATGCATATTTCTAAGTTGTGTGCCTTATACATTGCATTATAATAACTGTTAAAATTTATATAGTGTTTGTACCGGGCACTATTCTAAGCACTTTCTAAGCATTAATTCTTTTAATTGCTATGACAGCCCCTAGGGATGCCTACTATTAACATCTCCATTTTATAGATGAGGAAATTGAAGCACACCATCTGAAGATAATTACCTTTAGAAAAGATTAAGTAATGGGGTAATGGTGTAATTAGTGTGGGGTAAGCTGAGGGTTAAAATAATTCTAAAGAGAAGTGAGCTTCTGTAATTGGCTGTAACAAAGGAAAACAGATTGCCCTTGTTTATGACTAGATAAAGCAAACATGGATGAAAGTGGGGCCAGGGATGAGAAGGGAGAAGCACAAAGAAATGAAAGAAATCTAACACAAGGACAAAAGAACCACTGGAGGCAAAATGATCCCTCTAATAATCATTAAAATGAACATGCCCTTGGAGCATAAAATAAACTGAACCAAGCCTAAAACAAATTAGTTTATGGGCAACTAGCATTCTGATTTTTCCATACCATTTAACTATACCTGTCTTTTTTTAATTTATCAGTCTATCTTGTATTGCAGGTGTCACATACATGCAATTATGTTCCCTACTATTTAATTCCATGATAGTAGAATATATCTGATTTACTTTTTAATACAGATAAGCACCTAGTATAGTTTTTGATCAAAGAGTTTAAAAATAAGCATTTATAAAATTTTAAAAAGATGATAACCAAAACTCTCATCATAGTACTATATTTTAAAGTCACTATTATTGAAAACTTCATCACTACAACTTAAAAATTAAAATATTAGAGTGGAAATGTGGCCCTGTGCTGAGAATAAAGTCAAGCAAGGATTTTAAGAAAATATAAGACTCTGGTTCTAGGAAAAGTAACCCTCCCAGAGACTTCAACTCACATCCACTGAGCCAAATTAAAAACTGAACTTTAAATAAGGTGGCTTGAAAAGAAGAATAGAAAACTGAAATGGTCCCTTTGCATTGAGGAAAAAGTTGTTCTGGATCACAAAATAGAATTAGCTGACCTCATATTCGACTTAATTGTGATTTTAAGATTAATGATATGATCATTGGGCGCCCTCTAGTGGAATAACTTTAAAATTCTCTTTGCCCTCAAAACAAAATCAATATTTTAATTGAGAATAAAATAAACAGGATTGTATTCTATGTTATATTTCCCTATTTTTATGTTATATTTATATGTCACTAAAATTTTTCTACTGTAAAAACAAAAAAAGGAAATAAAGTTTGTTTTTTTAAGATCTTATTTATTTATCTTTAGAGGGGAAGGAAAGGAGAGAAATATCAATGTGTGGTTGCCTCTTGTGCGTCCCTGCTGGGAACTGGGCTGCAACCTAGGCATATGCCCTGACTGGGAATCGAACCACAGTTGTTTGTTTCGCAGGCCTTTGCTCAATCCACTGAGCTACACCAGCCAGGGCTCTAGTACTCTTTTAAAAGAGCACATTCTAGCCCTGACTGGTGTGTCTCAGTTGGTTGGGAATCATACCTCAAAGCAAGAGGTCACCTGTTTGATTCCTGATTCCCCTGTCAGTGCACGTTCTTGGGTTGCAGGTTCAGTGCCTCGTGGGGGCATGTGTGAGAGGCAACCAATTGATGTTTCTCTCCCACATCAATGATTCTCTCCCTCTCTTTTTCCATCTCTTCCTCACTCTCTAAAAATAAATTTTAGAAATAAAAATAAAAAGCGTATTCTACTCTAGTGCTATCACCTCAACAATGAAAGAACTACCTGACTTGTTAAATTAAATGTACTAATTCAATCAAAAATATTTTTAAAAAGTGCTGTCCCGCGTTTGCTTAAAATAAACCTTGGCAACAAAAGCAAAAACAAACAAGTGGAGCTATATCAAACTGAAAGCTACTGTACAGCAAAGGAAGCTATCAACACATTTAAAAGACAACCTACCAACTAGAAGAAAATATTTGTAAATCATGATCTGGGAAGATGGCGATGGAGTAGGAGGGAGCAGATTTCACTTCCCCCAACACACAGGAGGAAAAACTGGCTAATACACAGAGGAACAGAGCAGACAGACAACAGTACCACAGCGTATTTGAAAATAAGAGTCTGAAAACTGTAGCAGACACTGAAAAACCAGAAACCAGACAGTAAGAAGAATATTTCAGGGCAGTAAGGTCCTAGGGACCAGCACGGGGACTGGGGTGCATTTGTAGCCCCAGGTCCGGGGCCCAGAGCGAGCGCTCGGTCTACCATGGACTGCTTGAAAGAGGAGGGCCTGCCGAAATCCTTGGGAGAGAGCTGGGTCACCTGCTCCCTTTCTCCCCGACAGATCAGGGTTTGAGCAACACCAGCAGAGTTCTGGTCCTGGAGAGGGGAATAAGGATGAAAAGGCAAGACACACGAGGCTGTGATTACTGGAGGAGTCTATGGTCACCAGCTCGGGAGAGCTGAGAGTCAGGCTGTGACGTGCACTGACCCTGATAGTCACCAGGCTGGCTGGAGAATTGGGCTACACAGGGTGCCAGGCTTGAGTAGGAGGAATTTATCAAACAGAGGGGCTAGAGAACCTGCTGTAACAGCCCCGAAGCTGACTCACAACCCAGCCGGGCAGAGACCCCAGGATTAAAGGGAAGGCACAGCGAATCCCTCCCAGTAGGACCGGGATGGGTGCTGGACGGAGGCAGCCCAGCCTAGCCTAGTGGGCACCCCTACACCCCATCGTCTAGCGAAAACCACCGGGGAAAAGCACTCTAAAGAAAACCAGGATTCCCACATAGAAGATATTGGGGAAGGGAGTCAGACTAGCTGTTGGGACAGTGCTTGCAAGACAGGCTGAGTAAACATCGGGAAGGGAGAAACGCCACACCAATCACTCCCCAGCCTTCTGCATCCAGCAAGACCAGAAAAAACCGGGTTGGCCAGTTTGAAACCAACAAGAGGTGTGGGTTTTTTTTTTTTTTAATGCTATTTTTTTAAGTAATATTTATTATTATTATTATTTTTAAAATTTTCACTACTGTTTTACTCTCCAATTGCTTTTCCCTCTCTACTCTTCTTTCTTGATTTAGTACTGCACACATTCTTTTGAATTTTATCCCTCCTGTCTTACTGCTCCTGCCATTTTTGTTGTTGGTGTAATACCCACAAGTGAGAGAAAAGCTTGGAACTGTGAAAGGACCTGAAGTGGACTCAAACAGTGGGCAACCCAACAGCTGAGACAGTGAGACAAATTTCACTTGACTATTGCAGGGAAACTGCAAGTTGCTGCATATTTGGATTATTAT
>PVKM010007514.1:0-31432 GCA_004027735.1 Carollia perspicillata | reverse complement strand
CCTGTGAACCAAAGGGCTGCCAGTTCAGTTCCCAGTCAGGGCACATGCCTGCGTTGTGGGCCTGGTTCCCAGAGGGTGGCATGTGAGGGGCGACCACACATGGATGTTTTTCTCCCTCTCTTTCTCCTTCTCTTCCCCTCTCTCTAAAAATAAATAAATAAAATCCTAAAACCAAAAAAAGTCCAGCTCCAGGCTTCTGTGAGGAAGCCTTCCTCAGTCTTCACTCTTGAGACAGGTAATTGCTCCCTTAGTGCCTGGGGCTCCTGTGTGGGGAACGTGACTCCACTGGCATCTGGCCGCAGTAGCTGATCTGGAAGTCAGATGTTCCCACCAGACTGTCACCTGTTCCAGGGAAAGGTCCGTCTTTGGAGCCAGTATCCAGCCTGGGACCTTGCACTCGAAGACAGCGGTAATGAATCTCCTTACTGATTCCCTTGATCTCTGCAGATGAATTTTTAAGTCAGTTCCAGCTTTTAACGCTCTGGTCTTTGGTTAAGTCACAAACATATTTATTACTGGTTTGAGGTCTCAAGATGATGTCTGACACACAATAGGTGCTCATCAAACAGTGGTTTAGTCTTAGCATTTTCTGATTAACCGCACAGGCCGACAAGAGGTCCGGTGGATTCTCAGCTCTCACTGAGGGCAGTGCAGACGGGAAGGGAACATTGTCTTCTCTCTAGTGGGCGGGTACTGGGTCCCT
Source organism: Carollia perspicillata (assembly GCA_004027735.1). Lineage (NCBI taxonomy): Eukaryota > Metazoa > Chordata > Mammalia > Chiroptera > Phyllostomidae > Carollia > Carollia perspicillata. The sequence continues at coordinate 30,729 of PVKM010007514.1, read as the reverse complement.
CTTCCTCAGAGGGCTTACTGAGGCCACCACACAGATGGGGGAGGCCCAGGGGGTGTAACGACCGCTGCCCAAAGTGTGCAGCCTGTCCTGGTGTCTGTACCGAATCTCTACCCTCTCGAAGACTCTGGAAGCAGGCTCTCCTGTCCTGATGGGGAAGTTCCAGTGTGACTTACAGGAAATTGTGCTCTCGTAGGAAGAATTGGAAGCACTGACTTTGTGCTAGGAGGACGGGGCTGGGTTTCCCCCGCACTGACCTTCAAAAGTCTCTAGATTTGAAGTACTTTCCACAAGGTTTACTTATACACAGAGACACATACACATTTACTCGCTTCTTGTCTCGCTCCTCAATAAGGGCAGGTTGTTCTGTGAATGTTTAGCCCACAGTTCTGTCCCCAGCACTCCCCCGAGCAGAGAGAGCCTGGCCCTTAGGAATGCCACATAGAGCGTGTTGAATGCCGAATGAATCTGGGAGGCAAGGATTTTACCTTCCTGCTACGTGGCAGAATCCTCAGCTGCAGAGGCCTACGCCTGTGCCTGTCTCCTCACTCTGAAGGTTTTTCTTCTTCCTCTTTCTAACCCTGGACACATTCTTTCTTTCTCTTGACACATCGGATTCATCTATCAAGTACAGAGCCGAGGAGAGTGGAACAAAACATTGCACCTCTCCTGTCCCCAGTAAAGGTGGATTGGTGATGATGTGCTCAGGCCTCCTTCCAGACCCTAGGCCCAGTGATTTGTCCAGCCTCTGCCCCCCCTGCGTTTAGTCCCGCCCAAGTCCCGTTTGGGTTTGGCAGTCCTGGAGTCCAGGTGGCTACTCTGGTGGCTTTGCATCGCTCTCCCTTCGAAGACTGAAGGATAACCCTGTGTTTGGACGCGGGCAATCTAACTTTTATCCTTCATTTCCGAGAAACCTGGGAACCATCTTTGACTCCTACTCTCTCACTTCCCACATCCAGTTAATCACAAATGATACTACATTTTTACAAATCAAGCCACTTCCTCCATCTCCATGGCCACCACCTTAGTAGCCATCACCTCCCAGCTTTCCTTGCACTGACCATCCAATATGTTTGCATTCTACAGCCAGAGAAGGTTTTTTTTTTCCTGTTTTTTTTTTTTTTTTTTTTAATGTAATTTGAGACAAGGCACTTCCCTCTTAAAATCCTTCAGCTCTGCCCTTTGATCCCAGGATAAAGTCCAAACTGTTTCAAGTCTCCAAGAGTGGGCTGTCTTTCCCCCTCCTACAGACGGCTTGGGGCCTTCACACCCGCTGCTTTCTCCTTGTCTCGTTCATTTTAGGTAACTCTCCTTTCTTGCTACAAATGTAGCTTGGTAACCGTAACAATCCACATTCATACAAACAATTCACACCTGTGTGCCTTAGCTTTTTCTCACAATGACCTCCTGAATGAGCACCTCCATTAGTTCAATTCTAGGTGGGAAATCTGGCAGTCAGAGATGTGAACTAGCTTGCTCAAGGTCTAGCAGGGGAGCTTGCTACCTGTTTGAGGACAGGGACCGCAGGCTCTGCTTATGGGGGCCTAGTATTTGTCTATTTAACAAGTGCTTATCGAACATGTAGTATGTTCTGTGTTAGGCACTGTTCTAGATTCCTGGTCTCATGAAGCATATGTGTGTATACAGTGGGGAAAAGAGAGATACCAAACAGGTAAACACACGCACGAACACCATAATGTCAGGTGGCCCTGAAGACAAGCAGGCCGGGTGCCGTTGAAGGTGTTCAGAACGGGCCTCCCCCAAACGCGCCAGTTTGGCCTGTGAACTGTTTTGAGCCAAGCGCAATTGATATTCTGTGGGCTCACAAGAAACTTTTCCCCTCTCCCTTAAAGAATTTAATCAGGGTACCTGCCCATAATCAGAGGTATCACCAGAAATAACTTCTTATGACCTATCTATAGGGCAGGGCAAACTTCTAATTACTGAACATCTGCTCATATCATCTTGCTAACGACCTTGCTCCCTTGAGAAGCTCCTAGGTGCCTTCCCTCATCCAGAGCTCAAAATACCACGTATACCTAATTTTCCCTGTCTCTGGCTCATGTGTATAGGGTTTCTGTCTGTATGTGTAGAATTAAATGTGTTTACTTTCATGTGTTAATCTGTCTCATGTTGATTTGATCATTAGACCAGCTAAAAAAACCTGGCAGGGTAGAGGAGAATTTCTTCCTCCCTCAGAGCTGGTGCTGTGAGCAGGATACCGCACTGGCTGGCCACGCTCACCCTCCTGAACCGCTGCAGCACGGAGGGCCTGGGACCTCAAACCTGTGCTGGCAGAGAGAGGTGCGAATTTTTGCCAAGTAAGACGCAGATCTCCACCCGTAGAGTTCAGTGGAAGCAGAGTCCTTCTATTTTTCCTTTTCTAAATTTCTCAGGAGAAAATATTTGTGCAGCTACTTCCTTGGGCTTAGTGACTTTTGTTATTAGGTACAAGTACTCTTGGTTTTCACAGATCCTTTCCTTCCAGAGACGGGCACAGTTGTTGTCTGTTATGTTGCTTGCCTTGTTCTGTGGTTTCTTTTTTTTAAGATTTTATTTATTTATTTTTAGACAGAGGGGAAGGGAGGGAGAAAGAGAGGAAGAGAAACATCAGTGTGTGGTTGCTTCTCTCAAGCCCCCTCCTGGTGACCTGGCCCACAACCCAGTCATGTGCTCTGACTGGGAATCGAACTGGTGATCCTTTGGGTTGCAGACCAGCTCTCAAAGCAGTGAGCCACACCAGCCAGGGCACCTTGTTCTATGTTTTGAGAGCTTGGTTTCATGTACTTGAAAATGATTTCCTAAATGCCTTTGATAACCTGAAACTTTAAAGTTTTGCTAAATTAAATTAGGTGATGGAAAGTCACTTGACTATCCAGATAATTTCCAAATAAGATAAAAGAACAAAACATTAATTACTAAACATAGATTTACCTAGTTTTGGCTTCCTATTACAGGAAAACTAAAGAAATTTGGGCTGTTAGTAAATGTGTCTTGTACTTCACTGCAAGATTGTACTATGAAAAAGCATATCTTTCTAGAATGGTGGAATGTATTTATGAATTTATTGATCTAAAGAATACTGGTGTAACAGTTTTCAATTACTTCTTAGTTTTCACTAGAAATTAAGATTTCTAAGGGTTAAAATTCTAATTAATATAGAAGGAAATAACATATATTTTCAGTAATAGAAAATATAAGTATGAAAATACATTTCTGAGGGAATTAAAAGAAAATAGTTTGTCCTAAAATAAGTTGGTTATTTCTGAGTGGGTATGAGAACCAGAGACAAATTAAAAGGAATAAAGAGGCCTTGGCTGGTGTAGCTCAGTGGATTGAGCACGGGCTGGAAACAAAAGGGTCATCAGTTCAATTCCCAATCAGGACACATGCCTGGGTTGCAGGCCAGGTCCCCAGTAGGGGACACATGAGAGGCAACCACACATTGATGTTTCTTTCCCTCTTTTTCTCCTTCCCATCCCTTCTCTCTAAAAATAAATCAATAAAATCTTTAAAAAATAAAAAGAACAAGGAAAGCTGTAGGTTTGTAAAAAGAAATCTTGAGAAAGAAATTTTATGTGTGATCAAGCTGGATAAATTGAGTAAATATATTAGAAATGTTTTTTTTTTATAAAACAAAAAAAGCTTAACTATCCATAGCGTACTAAAACTTAATAGTCTGCTGAAAGGACAAAGTTTTCTTGGACAATTGGTCTGCTCCTAAAAAGATACTATGAAAAGTTTTCTGTTGAAGAAGCAAAGATTTTGTGTTTTACCAGAATAACTTTGTTTTATGGTGTCCTAATCAGGTCTTTGATTACTTAAGAAAACTGGACTTCTTGTATTTGAAATTCCCTAGTTGACTTTCACACTAAGGCAGCAGCAACAACATCTACAAAGATCGTGGCACATGTGGATGAAGTCCATTCTGCTTCTGTGAAAAGGATCCCTCAGCCCTGGCCAGGTAGCTCAGTTGGTTAGAGCATCATCCTGATAGCCCACAGTTGCAGGTTTGGTCCCTGGTCAGGGCACATGCAAGAATCAACCAATGAATGCATAAATGCATAAATAAGTGGAAAACAAATCGATGTTTTTCTCTCCCTTCCTCTCTCTCTCTAAGAGAAAATCAATAAATAATGATACCTCAATGCCAAACTTTTACCACCTTGATGCTCATGTAACATAACAACAGTCTCACCCTGAATCAGAGAACCTAAAATGGGTAAACAACGCCTGTAAATTAAATGAATAGTTGGGGCTATGTGGTTCTACTAGGCTCCCTTGCAAAACCCCCCTTTTTTTTGTTTTTGTTTTTGAGTCTCTTCATCTACCACAGTGCACTTAAGCTAGGCTTCACTCAACTGCCACTCAGTATGGGTTATCAATATGTTCTTGTTGTTGTAGGTACGTTTACCAGATAGATTGAAGACTTCCCCTGCCACAAAGCTGATACCTTCTCAGTGGCCAAGAAAGTGTTAGAAAATGTGTTTCCCATGTGGGATACACCTTCCACAGTCCATAGCGATCGAGGCACCCACTTCACTGAGCAAATCATACAAGCCTTGACAGGAAGTCTTACAAACTTCTTGAAATTGTCACTGACCCTCCCCCGCTCAATCATCAGGTCACGTCTAGAAAACTAATGGAAAAACTGGATTCAAGCAGAACCAGTCTTAATTACATGAGACTGAATGAACTCATGAAGGTGATTACAATTTTTATGACTTTTTGTTTGAAACACTGCTGGCTCTTTAATTTTTTGGTTTTTCCAGATAGAAGGTAAACTTTTCTTTGAAACTATGACTTATTACAATTTGGTAAATTATACCTTTATAAGCAGAATTGAAACATCTTTTTCCCCTCCTGAATTCTGAATTTCAGAATTCAGAAATTCTCAGTGAGTTCAGTGAGTATTCTTATTTTCACAGCACTACTGTTATTTGCCTAAGTTCAATAAGAATCTTTTCTTTTTGCAACAGGACACATTCGGAAACTGGGTATACTACAGATGCAGAAACCTCAAGATACTTTGAGGACCTCAAGAAGAGAAGAATTAATCCAGTCTGAAGGTATTGCAGGCAAAATCTGATGGCAAGTCCTTGGCTTGACTCTTCCGGCCTCAAGAGGCCATTTTAAGTTCAATGTGTAGATTTCTTATGAGAAATTCCAGAAAAGCAGGTTTAAATGAGCCTGTGTGATCAATCGCTATTCTTGTTGTCATTGTACAAATAACAGGCTGAGTTTATGAAACTAGAGTTAATTTGCAAACAAATTAGTCTTAATTTGGCTATCTGGTAAAAAATGGAAATGATTTTAGAGAAGAAATTGTTTCATTAATACACCTTTGTGGATATTAGATTCCAGTGCTGTTCGTTATCTTTTGAGGTTTTTGTTTTCTACCCATAAACTGGACTGGATGCTGAATTCTCCTCATTTCTTCCAGCATCTGGCTACGACTCTGCAAATTCATGTTTCCAATTTTTCTGCCACCTTTCCAACTTGGAATCATTGAGAACTAAAACTGCCCTTTTCCCAAATCCATGCAAACTGAGGTATGACAACTTGATATACGCTTCAGATAAATCACCACCAGACAGACATCTAGAAATCTTCTCGACAGGTTGCTTTGAGAACTCAGAAATGGGGTGATAGTCTGTTCTAATCATTAACCATTGTTTTTGTTTTGTTTACAAGGAGATGCCTCTTATTCAATACTTGATTGCTTGCCCACTAGGCCTTGCTTTTGAGCCCACCTGCATCAGTGTCTCCTGAAATGAGACACAACTGTTTAATTGAACTGACCTAGTCTCAAGACTGAGACTGGTTTAGTGAGATAAGGAACAATCTATCAAACCCAAGCTCTGGAATATGGACTTCACAGGAAGTTTACAATGCAGGACTAAAGTTGGTCAGAACTGGCTTCACTGAGATAGACCATGGTGGCACAGGAATTATTTTGAGCTGAAAGCAATCAAGACCCAGTGGGCTCAGGAGAAACGTTTACCCTTCTCCCTTAAAGAATTTAAATTGGAGGCCTGGACCTTAACAAGAGTTACTACCAGAAGTAACCTTTACAACCTATCTGTAGGGTAAGCAAACACCTAATTACTGAATGTCTGCTCTTCTTATTGTCCTGCAAATGATCCTCTTCCCCTTTGAAGCCCCTAGGCACCTTACCTCATTCTTAGCTCAGAATTGTCATTACACCTCATTTTAACTGTCTCTGAACCTCTCACGTATGTGGAGTTTCTATACATAATATATCATTACATTTATTATTTTCTCTTGTTATTCTGTCCCATGTCAATTTAATTGTTAGTTCTGCTGAAATAAAGTTTCTCCCCTACAGAGCCTAGACACTAGCTTTCCAGAAAGGCCACTACCGTGTAAATAGAGCGATGATTGTATTTTGTTTTATGAAACTTTACCAAATTTTGCTCATCTTTCCGGAAAATCCCATCATCCATAGATACTACTGCAGCTGTCGCTGTCCGTGCCTGAGAATTCCACGGCGATGTCCCAGTATTCTGAAAACTTCAGAATGTTTCCTCCTGTATTTGGGCCCAAACATTTACATATTGCAACACCTATTATATCACTATAATTTATTTCATGCCATCTTTTTTTACAGTTAAGCAATATATTGTTTGTACACATTATGTATGTGGGTGTGTTAAATTATTGATGGGTTTTATTCCGGAGAAGCGAGCCGTTTGCAAGACCACTGGAGAGTGGCTGGAGGCTCTTGAGTCTGCACAGCAACCCCCTCCGCCTCGGAGCGGTCCTCCGTACGCCAGGGGTCGCTGTGGCACCGCACGGCCGCGCCAGGTCGCTCTCGCGTGGCCGCCCCGCCTCGGGCCCCCGGGCCGAGTGGGCGGGCAAGACTGCGCCCAGGTCGCGAGGCGCCCTTCGACCAGCAGCGCCCGGGGCGGGTATAAATGGAGCGGTGGCTCCTCCAGCCGCCTCTCTCCGCCCCGGGTCGCCGCAGCTTGTGCTGCTTTTGGGCCCTGCAGCCTGAAGAAAAAAAGAGAAAAAGATAAAAAAAAACCCGAAAACGCTTTAAAATCTGAAAAAAAAAAAAGAAAAAGAAAGAGAGAAAGAAACAGCGAATCCTCCTCGGAGAACCCGCGGGGAAGTCACTTTTGCACGCTTCCGGCCTGCCCGCGCTCGCCGCCGCTGCCGCCGCCACCTACACCACCGCCACCGCTACCGCGCCCGGTCGTCTGTCGGCCCCGGTCTGTCGGTCTGGTGGTGAGCCGCCCGCATCCACACGCCTCCGCTCCTGCCGTCCGTCTGCGCCGCGTGGCAACCCCGCGCCCCCGCCCCCCGCGCGCCTGCCTCCCCGCGCGCCTGCCTCCCCGCGCACCACGTGTCCGCGCTGCCCTTCGCGGCCCGGCGTGGAGGCGGCTGCGCGCTCGGTCCCCGGGGCTCGCCGAGCCGGTACAGATAGATATTTTGTATCCCTCTTCCCTGGCTGCTGTAACCTTAAACCGCCAGGAGCCCAAGGCCTATATTTATAGAGAAACGCGTGTCTCGGAGGCCGCGTGGGCACCATTTGGTTGTCTCTTCAAGAATTTTTATAATTTGGAGGGAAATCCCCATTTTAGCAAATTTGTTTTTGAGATTTGGAGCTTCAGACCAGAACAGCTGGAAATTACAAACTCCCAGGGTGGGCCATATTGTTTTTGAGAGCCTTTTGTCTGCGGTCTTGCAGTCTCCAGCGAGCCGCCCCCGAACTCCTCTGTCCCCCTCCTGTTTCTGAGCCTGCTCCAGCTTCTCAGCTGCACTCTGCCACCTGTGAGCCGCGGCGCGGCCCCGGCTCCGAGAAGAGCCCCCTTTTGTCCTGTGTGGTCCCTGTAAGAAGTCCTGGCGGGGCTTGGGGTTGTGGGGGCTGGGGAGATGAACGCTGCCGCCAGCAGCTACCCCATGGCCTCCCTCTACGTGGGTGACCTGCACTCGGACGTCACCGAGGCCATGCTGTACGAAAAGTTCAGTCCTGCGGGGCCTGTACTGTCCATCCGGGTCTGCCGCGATATGATCACCCGCCGCTCCCTGGGTTATGCCTACGTCAACTTCCAGCAGCCGGCTGACGGTGAGTAGAAGGTGTCCACAAATTCTCGGTATCCCAGGGGGCCCTAGGAGCCATCCACCAGGCAGGTCCCTACCCACATGGAGGAGGCATCACGACAGCACGTTGCCACAGAAGCCATAGTGGGGAACAGGATGCAGGGGTTGGGAACACGGGATCCTGGCATCAGATGACCAGAGTTTCAGTCTTGTTTCCACCACTTGCTAACTGGGTGACCTTGGGCTAATCAGTGGTGGCAGTGCGGTTGGAACCCAGAGAGACTAGAACAGCGGTTTCAGAGGGAAGTCATGGTCATGCTGTGGTGTGTGTGGTCTTGCTCCCGTGTGTTGGTCTATTAGAGAGACCTTTGCTGGTGAGTGGGCATAGGCTGGTGCCCCTCCCAGGCCTGCCACAAAGGACAAGTGGGACACAATTCGTGCAAAAATTTTAGATTGCCAAACTGGTGTCCCTTCCCCTACATTTACGCTGGACTGGGAGTCTGTTTGATTTAATACTGATAGAGGTCTTTCAGGACAGGTAGGAAGCAGGGGAATAATTCTGTGCATTGAACTTGAGCTGGCACTTGTGTGAGCACCACCAGAGCCTCGTGTGCCAGGCCAGCTCCCTGGTCTGGGTGTTTGCCACTGGGCTGAAGGAGTTCTTCGCTCTGGAAGAAGTCTTGGGCTGTGGAGAGTGGGTCTCGAGGTAGCCTGGGGAAGCGCCAACTCCTCCGCTGGGCTGGCTGGCGGGGATTATTGTCTCACCTGTGAACAGTGCTCTACACTCGCCAGAACCCTTTTACTATATCCTGTTGAAGAAAACGGGACTCCTTCGAAGGAAAAGTGGCTGCAGAAGGTGGGAGGCTGAGCTGGGACTGCCAGTGCAGTGCTATGCGAGCCCACACTGGGCCTTAGCTTGGAGCAAGGGAGTGGGGAGGCATGCTGCAGGCGCCGTGGCAGGAGGCATGCCAGAAGAAACCTAATCAGGGGCTGCACGTGACTCCAGATTAAAAAGGAACAACTGTAGAGATCGTTACTGGGAGAAACAAGCCATTCTGTGGTGAAGGATCGCCAGGTCCCTATTTTTGTCTCCACTTTATTTGCTATCCCTGAAGCACATAGAATGTCTCTTGCCCAGGATGCAGCTGCGACCATAGCATTGGACTGACTGAGATTCCCAAGGCGCTACTCCCATCAGTTCATTGTGCTCCGAGCCAACGTGTGTTTGGCCACAGGCACAGAGAAGGTTGCTGAGTGTGACCATTTTGGGTGGGAGTAGTGGTTACGTTGGCTGTTGCCTGCCTTCCTGATTCTTCTGAACAAAAGTCCTGTCACTTAGAGATAGGAGCAGAAACCACTGGTCAGCGTGTCTGCCAACACATACCTCTGCAGGACCTCTCCCTGCTATAAATAAGTGCAGCCCGATTTGTCAGACTGAGCTGACTTGCCTTCTGCAGCGCCATCTGGAAATAGAAGAGGAGCCGTGTTGAAATGAGTTCCTTCGCTGCTAATTGATGAAACACAGGTTGGGGTCCCAGGCTTTCCGTCTCAGCTGGTGACCAGTGCCAGCTGAAACTGTCCTGTGCCTGGCCTTTTCCTGACTTAGATCTGTCCTGTTTCCCATTTCCCGACCTCCTCCCCTCCCGTACTGAGGGGCCCACAAGAGGACAGTGGGAAAGGTGATTGGAGATAGGTACTCCCTTGGCTGGCTTGTGGAGGGCCAGTAAGGCAATCCCCCCCCCTTTTTTTAAATTTTTATTATTATTTTAAGATTTTAATTTATTTTAGAGGGGAAGAGAAGGAGAAAGAGAGGGAGAAAAACATAAGTGGTCGCCTCTTGCATGCCCAGCACTGGAGACCTGCCCCGAAACCCAGGCATGTTCCCTGACTGGGAATTGAACTGGCGACCCTTGGCACCAGCCCAAGCTCAATTCACTGAGCTACACCAGCCAGGGCTTTGTCCCCCTTTTAAGTGGGGTGGTGCCTGAAGGCAGGGAAACCCACCCCACCCCCATTCCTTCATAGAGGGCACTCTGGGTGATCTGACATGGCATACGTCAGGGTAAGTGGCCACCAGCTCTGGGTCCTTGTTCCTACCAGTGAAGGGAATTGCTCCTTACTACAGGTGATGATATATTTTAGCTTCTGGCCCTTTAAATGGTCTCCATGGTGCCCACACAGGGATTTGGTTGGGAGAACTTGGGTGGACAACAAGGCATTTGACGGCCTAGACACCAGCAGGTGCAAGGCCTGCCTGCACTGTCTCCTGAGGCAGAAAGGTGTGGCAGTTATCCTTGTCTCATAATACAAAGAACATTTCCAGGCGTGACCGTTAATATTCATCATTTTGATGATTGAGGGTTTTGTCCGAATCAATTTCTGTTCTCAGAAACTAAAAACATAAACTGGGCTGAATTCAGGGATAGCACATTCTCAATCGCAACCATTTGCTCACAGGTTGGTTTTGTCGTTTGTGTCATAGTTGTAGTGTAGACTAAATGGTCCTTCCCCCCCCTCAAAAAAAAAATAAAATCTTTAAAAAATGATTTTAAAAGCTTAGTCAAAAAATAAAAAAGGGCTTCTGTCGTGAGTGGCACACGTAGGGCAGCTTGATTGCTCTACGTGCGGAATTGACATCAAGAGATTTCAGAAGCGTAATTTTTGGGTACTTGGGTAGCTAGTGATTGTTAAGAAAAAATAAAAAAAATAAAAGCTTGGTCAAACAGGAGGTACAGGAGTCCCCTCTACTTGCTGTTTTGCTTTTTTTTTGCAATTTTAGTTAACCTGTGGTCAACCGTGGCCCAAAAAATATTAAATAGAAAATTCCAGAAATCAACTGTCTGTAAGTTTTATGTTGCATGCCGTTCTGGTTAGCATGATGTGGTCTCTCACCATGCTACCTGGGATGAGCCATCCTTTGTCCAGCACATTCGTGCTCTGCCCACTCCCCGCCAGTCCGTCAAGTCATTGAATCGGCATCTCAGTTCAGACCAACTGTGGTATCGCAGTGTGTGTGTCCTGCTGCCCCGTATTTTCCTTAATAATGGCCCCAAAGCACAGGTAGGGATGGGGGCAATTCAGATGTGCCTGAGAGAACCCAGAAGTACTTCATTTAAGTGAAAAATCGAGTACAGTACAGTAAGATTCTGAGGCAGACCACATTCTCACAACTTTTGTTACACAGGACATTGTGATAATGGTTCCATTTTATTATTGTTGTTAACCTCTTACTGTGCTTAACTTGTAAATTAAATTTTACCATGGGTATGTCCATATAGGGAAAAAACTACACATATACAGTTGGTACAATCACAGTTTCAGGCGTCCACTGAGGTCTTGGAACATCCCCGCCCCCCAGCTGTATTATCGTTTCATCCTGGTGCCATAAGGCCACTTAGACGATCTTGCCTGACCCCCTTATGCAACGAGGTTGCACATCCAGGGGGGCTAAGGCTTTGACCATGAAGTAGATTAATTGGATAGAACTTTTTCAACTCTCCGTAGCAATGCAGGCTAGAGAAATCTGATGCCTTTAATTTTTAAGAGTTGCCTTTTTTTTTTTTATTCAAGTACAGTTGTCTCCATTTTACCCCCACCATTCCCAAGAGTTGCCTTTTATCAGAGTGGTTGCATTGAAAAGTCCCAGAGTGACTTATTCCTGTGATGGTGGCAGTCACCTATGTGACGTGTTTTATATCCTTTTTTTTTTTTTTTTAAGATTTCATTTACTTTTAGAGAGAGGAGAAGGGAGGGAGAAAGAGGGAAAGAAACATCCATTGGCTGCCTCTCACACGCCCCCAACTGGGGACCTGGCCTACAACTCAGGCCTGTGCCCTCACCGGGAATTGAACCAGCGACCTTTTATTTTAATCCGCAGGCTGGCGCTCCGGCCCCTGAGCCTCACGAGCCAGGGCAGGTGTTTTACATCCTTGATTGAAATGTGCTTCTCTCTTGCAGCTGAGCGGGCCTTGGATACCATGAACTTCGATGTGATTAAGGGGAAGCCAATCCGCATCATGTGGTCTCAGAGGGACCCTTCTTTGAGGAAATCTGGCGTGGGGAACGTCTTCATCAAGAACCTGGACAAATCCATAGATAACAAGGCACTTTATGATACTTTCTCTGCTTTTGGAAACATCCTGTCCTGCAAGGTAAACGCCGATTAAATGATTTCAGCAGAATAATTACCACGTCCTGAAAACAAAATAAATACTAAATGGGGGACTGGCTGCCTTGGAGTTGAGTGACAGGGTATGGTAATTTTCAAAATTCTGGAAATGGCTCTTAAGCCAAATAGGTCCCTGTAGATAATCTCATACCACAAGCTAGTATAACTAGCTGGTGCTTTTGTGTCTGTGTTTGTTCTTCCCTCTGTGAGAAGTATCTTTTCTGTCTTCTAACTTTGGAAAGCACGAAAAGGTTTCTCTTGGGGGTGGCGACCCAGAGCAGTGCTTCTGGTTTCCCGGAAGCTGCATGTAGTCATTTCAGAAGCACAGATTCTCCCTCGTGCTTTTCTGTGCTCCTGTGTATGTGGAGAATTGTATACAACTTGTGTGGCGGTTACGCGTCTGGCTCCACAGCGGACTGCAGTTCTGTTGTGGCCTTGGGGAATGGTTTGTCTGTGGCACCGTGGTTTTGTGCCCATATCTCCGTTTTCAATGAAGAAAATGTTTGGAATAGAAGCAGCCTAATCGTGGCTACCACTTGTAAATGCTCCATTACTGGGCGCCTCGCGCTGTGCTGGGTGTCAGGAAGACCTTTCCTGCCTCGTCCCTGCCGTCCGAGTGTGGACAGGTGGGAGGCCTCAGACAGCGGAGGCCCCGTGTAAGGGACCACGTGGTACTCGAGTCTCTGGGGCTGCCCAGGGGCGCTTCAGTGGCCTGCCTCGTCTTTGACAGGTGGTGTGTGATGAGAACGGCTCTAAGGGTTATGCCTTTGTTCACTTCGAGACCCAAGAGGCTGCAGACAAGGCCATCGAGAAGATGAACGGCATGCTCCTCAATGACCGCAAAGTGTGAGTGTCCCAGCCCGGAGCAACAGCCATCGCATGAGCCAGCCTGGCCCCACCTCGGTATTAACTGGCACACACAAGGCGGCTACTGGTTCTCTCGGCCCACGTGTGGCCTGCTCCTACCTCTCCACTCCAGGGCTGGTGAGTCTTCCTGCCGAGCCATGGCAGCCCTTTTGACTCGCCAAGGTGGGCTTCCTGCCCAAGCCATGGCCTGCCTGCCGCCTCTCCCTTAAAAGCATACATCTTTGGGTTTTGTGAGCATTGGCAACTGGGGCTGGCTGGAGGACGGCTCTAAGCCCACTCTGAGCAGGGGTCTTGGCCAGTGGCAGAGTGGAGAGGGCCCTGGACTGACCAGGAGCTGTATACAAGCCACGTGACCTTGGTCTCTCCCTGTGGTCACTCACTAGGGATTGATGCCAAATTGTCCCCAGACCTCCACTTACCTAACTCACGGCTTGGTGGCTTTCTAACTCAAGGCTGGCTCCACAGTAATACTTAATTTGGTTACCATGAGAAATCTCACCCCATTGCAGAAGATGCTGTTCATAACACATCTCGTTACTTTGCAGTGGTCATTGCACGGTGGACAGATGGGGACCGTAGCTGAACCATGCAGGGAGGGGAGAAGGGACACTGAGTCTTGGCTCTTACAAGCAAAAATCCTTTCTGTCCTTTGTGTTGTTGAACAGACCAGGAGATGGCCTGCATTAATAATGTGTATGTGCCCAGTTGTCAAGTCTCCCAAAGGTATTAGTAGAAAGAAATCTAAAGATACTCAATGTTGGGATACATCCCTGTTACGTGCAAACAGCACTGAAGTGAGTCAAGCGGAAAAGTACAGGGGGCGCCCTCGAGCAGTTTCACTCCTCAAGTTAACCACTGTTAACAGTTTGGTTTGTGTCCTTCCAGACCTTTTCTATGCATTTACATAGATGCACAGAAAGGAACGTTTAAAAAACGTGGTCATCAGGTTTCTTCACGAAGGCAGTGTGATGTGGTAGGATAGCCTGGTCTGAGCCAGGAGCCCGGGGGCTGGTTGCCGCAGGACGGTCCTGCCTCTTTCTCTTTTCTGCGGGGAGTTGGGTGTCTCGGAGCTTGTTCTGTCGGTGGTTGGATTGGGACTGGTGTTTTAACCTCTCCTGTCAGCCTTTAACCTGCATTCCTTTGAGCCCCTGAAATCATGTGTTGTTCCTCTGGGTGATCACTGCTTTTCATGGTTTCTTCTTAGGTTTGTGGGCAGATTCAAGTCTCGAAAAGAGCGGGAAGCTGAGCTTGGAGCCAAAGCCAAGGAGTTCACCAACGTGTATATCAAAAACTTCGGGGAAGAGATGGATGACGAGAGTCTGAAAGAGCTGTTCAGCCAGTTTGGTAAGTCAGGTCCTCTGCCCCCTGTGTCCTCGTGCACAGTCCCCCATACCTGGAATTCTTCTTCTTTTTTTTTTAATTTAAGAGAAGAGGGCACCTAGACCCAGAAGTAAAATACCTTGCACGATAAGGTCATAGGGTAGATAAGAATAGCCTCCGGGCCTTGGCTCTTGGCTGTAGCCCCTAATCCAAGCTCCAAGGCCATCTCGGCAGCCTGGTCAGGATTAGAAGGCCAGGCATGGTGCCTCTCTTAATAGTCCGTCTGGGTTCGACAGGAGGTTGCCTCAAGGGGGCTCCTGGAGAAGCCTCTCTCCTTGAGCTGTGGTAGAGATGGTGTTACTAATAGTTCTGTTCTTTGGTAATAGGTAAGACCCTAAGTGTCAAGGTGATGAGAGATCCCAATGGGAAATCCAAAGGCTTTGGCTTCGTGAGTTATGAAAAACACGAGGATGCCAATAAGGTGAGAGTACCACGTGGGTTGGGAAAATTTTTGTAGGAAGTGGCCCAGGAGTGCGGGCAGGGCCTGGATAGCACAGTGGAGCTGGGATTACCTGGGTGTCTAGTATCGATGCACAGTTATTGTATTCCGGAATTGCCTTCTTAAGGGTTTTTACGTGTTAATATATCAGTTAACTGTTTTCAAAGCACTTGGCACACACACCTCTCACCTTAGCTGCTCAGCCTTGTAGGTTGAGAATAGGACAGGTATTTGTTCCCATTCATAGGTGAGGGTACTAAGGGCCGGAGTTGTTGATTTGATAATAGGAGAACGGCCACTTGTGGGGGAAGCCTTGTGCTAGGCCCTCGAATGTATCACTTAATACCCGCAAACAAACATGAGCAATCTAGTGACAGCCTGACGATCCAGGTATGCTCATGTCTACTGTGCGTGTGTTTGTGCAACTGTGGTCTTTTTTTCCTATCTTATCTGGGTCAGTAGCTCATCTAAACGTTAGCCCCATTTTATTGATAAGGAAGTTTGGATTCGCTTAGCTGGCTTCAGGGACAGTGTGACGTTGGTTTTCAGCACTAGAGGGAAGATTTCTCTCTCAGAATATTTGGTGAGACTTAGAGACCCCCAGAGCAAGGCCCCTGCCTCTGCATCTTGTTTTGTTTGTTTTTTTAAGCAATTTTTAAAATTGTTTTTCAAGTACAGTTTTCCGCCTTTTGCGTCTTATTTTAAAGATGTGTGTTTATTCTTCTTTAGGCTGTGGAAGAGATGAATGGAAAAGAGATCAGTGGGAAAGTCATTTTTGTAGGCCGTGCACAGAAAAAAGTGGAACGGCAGGCTGAGTTAAAGCGGAAATTTGAACAGCTGAAACAAGAGAGAATTAGTCGATACCAGGTGAGTGGTGGTATTGGCACAGCACCCACATGTTGAGCAGGTTTTGGGGGACTCGGGGCCTGTTCACCATCACCAGGTTTAAAAGGATATGCCTACCAGAGACCAAAGAGAGTTTATTCATTTAGAGACTTCCAGAAGACTCAATCTGTTTCCAGTCTCACGGGTTCCTTTTACTTAATGATGCCCAATTGTTTGGAATGATGGCAAGAAGAGCTCTGCGGGGGGGTGTGGTCAGCCAGAGCAGCTGTGGGGGAAGGGGATCGTAGCATATGACTGCACCGATGCACTGAGGCTCCTGTCGGAACCTCAGGGCGGTAGTTCCTCAACGTTGAGATGCGTCAGAATCCCATCCATGCAGGGCTTGTTAAAACACGGGTTGCTGGTCTCCGGAGTAGTTCCTGATTCACTAGGTTTGGATTCTGGCCTGAGAAATTTGCATTTCAAACAAGTACCCAGAGATGCTGATGCTGCTGGTCTGGGGCCCACACTTTCAGAACCACTGCCTTAAAGCATATATGGGGTATAAAGAGCAACTAACCGTGACCCTTCTGCCGCAGGGGGTGAATCTGTACATCAAGAACTTGGATGACACCATCGATGATGAGAAGCTAAGGAAAGAGTTTTCTCCTTTTGGATCCATCACCAGTGCTAAGGTATTTTACACTGAGACATTCTGGGATTGAAAGCAG
This sequence comes from Carollia perspicillata, assembly GCA_004027735.1. Taxonomy (NCBI): domain Eukaryota; kingdom Metazoa; phylum Chordata; class Mammalia; order Chiroptera; family Phyllostomidae; genus Carollia; species Carollia perspicillata. The sequence continues at coordinate 14,255 of PVKM010007514.1, read as the reverse complement.
AAGTTGTGATCTTTTAGCACGTTATTGGCATTTGTTTCATTGACAGAATAGGATCTAAATTGTGTTCATTTCTGAGGATAGCTGCCACATTAATCTCGCCAATTCCTCCTGGCATTCAATCAGCCGTCTGAGTGTATACTCTGGAGAGTGACAATTCATTAGGTTGTTACGGCGCTGTCTCCTAGCGCCTGGGGTATGGAGATAAATCGGACCTGGTCCCTCGCTGCCAGCCCCCAGAGCACCTGAATCTTTCCCATTCTTTGCTGCTTCGTGCTGGTGTGGGGACAGATGGTGCCACAGTAACAGCAGAGGAAATCCAGACGGGTTGTTTTCCATTTGTCTTGGGGCCTGTCTCTACAACTCTGCCACACTCTGTAAATGGAAGGGGTTTTGAGGATTTGAGAACTGGGATGGGACCTTCCATCCTGGTAAGAGGAGGAAAGAGCGGGAATTTCGTTTTTGCAGGTTTTGCCATATGTGCCATTTGCTTGGTTTTCTTTGATAGTCAGGTCAGCCGAGCTAGAAGGGTGAGTTAAGTGTGAGAACCCCCTTTTAAAGTCAAGGAATTTGAATCCTTGAGCAAGAGAATGCTGGTTACACAGGGAGGGTGTACTGGGTGCCCTTGGCACTTGGGGAGTGTGACAGGATCTGGAAGTTTTGGGTCATAACCTGTTGCAGACACCAGGCCTGCTCAGCAAGAGGTGCAGCAGATGTCACAAAGTCCTTTAGTGATGAGAAAGGAGGCCATCTGGGCAAGTAACGACTCTAGGTGACCCTGCCCTCGCCCTTGGCTTAAGTCACCCACATACTGGGAGTGTCATCATCCTCAGAGCAGCTGTTGAGCAGAGGCTGGCCCTGCGGGGTGTCTCCAGCTGCTTGCCGCTGTCCTCCTGTCACCCCCTCTACTGGCCCCCATCAGTGCAAGGGGCGCCAGTCTCTCCTCGCCTACCTGGGCAGCAGTGCAGTTGGCACTTGCAAGAAGGGCGCAAAAGAACCACATCTTGAAGTTTCATAGGCATCATTTGCTTTTTCTTTTTTAAATTTAATCCATTGTATTTAATCCATTTTTCCATTACCGTTTAGTCCCCTTATACTTCCTCCTCTCAGCAATCACCACACTGTTGTCCATGTCCATGAGTCCTTTTTCCTTTTTGGCTCAATCCCTCCACATAGGTGTCATTTTCACAATCAAGGTGTCTTGTTCTTCCCTTATTGGCCCACCTCACTGGTAGGGAGTTGCTGGGTTGATACAGATCTTTACTTCCACATCCTCCCCCTCAGGAGGCCCTCCAGGCAGTGAGCTAAGACACCAAAGGGTGCCAGACACACGTTCGCATTGCTACCAGTGATTCTGGAGAGATAGGCTAGGGAAAGCCATGAGTAGTAACATTTTCAGGTGAGGAAAGAGCCATTTGTGAGTGAGTGAGTGCAGAAAACACCGCCCGAACCAGTAGACTGTGCTTTGTCGGAGCTCTTTGCCTCGTGGAGCTCAGGCTCAGAGAGGGCAAGTAAGTGTTTCGTTGCTGTCATAGAGTTTAGAAATGTCAGAGCTGGGACTAGAGTCCAAGCTTCTCCCAGCTAGTCATCTTTCTGCAGTTACTCCCATTGAATTAATGGTGAGAGTCGCTGGCTTTAACTGTTTCTCACATGTGGTATTTCCAAAGCGTATCCTAACTGTGCTGAGAGCTTATTAAATACGTTTCGTTCACCATAGTCTTGTGCATATAAATTTTACAATTAAATTGCTTGACCCTACTGTCCAGGTTTCTTGTGTGAGTACCTGGAGGTAGCTATGCGGCTGGGTACCAGAAAACATCTTTTGGTTCCTCGTTTAAGCATTACTCATATCATAGTGTTTGGGAACTTTAGAATTTAGCCAAGGAAATGTCTAGGTCCTGCCCTTAGAAGTTGTTGGTCTCAGTGGGTCTGGGATACATCCGGAGACAGGGCGGAGAGCCCCTCTCCTGGACACGGTGACTCTTTCAGCAGAACCCGGTTTTTCTGGTGGTGAATGGCTGCGGGAACATAGAGCGCCTTTTTCTTGGGCTGGTCTCCTGTTGTAGGTGATGCTGGAGGACGGGAGAAGCAAAGGGTTCGGCTTTGTCTGCTTCTCATCTCCTGAAGAGGCCACCAAAGCAGTCACTGAGATGAACGGACGCATCGTGGGCTCCAAGCCCCTGTATGTCGCGCTGGCCCAGAGGAAGGAAGAGCGAAAGGCCCACCTGACCAACCAGTACATGCAGCGGGTGGCCGGAATGAGAGCGCTCCCCGCCAACGCCATCTTAAATCAGTTCCAGCCTGCAGCTGGCGGCTACTTTGTGCCTGCAGTTCCTCAGGTGGGTCTGCTGTACGTTCATGGCTGTGGAGCCTGCCCACTGATAGTGGCTCCTCTAGTGGTTGGGAGGGGGGGTCTGGGATATCAGAGTTCAGAATGTAAGGGTAAGGGTCCTTCAGATAAGAGGAGGAGGGACTTACCCGTGGGCAGACCCAGAGTGGCAGGGATAGAGAAAAAGAATCCCCATTAAGTGACCTTCCTTACCCCAAGCTTTTAAGTAGAGAGCACCTCCACCTGAATTAGCCAAGGCCTGGTAGTGAGATGAGATGAAATCGTTCTCTAGGGTGGACTTGGGTCCTTAAAGTAAAAGGGCTTGGGTGCTCTTTCTTACAGGCTCAGGGAAGGCCTCCATATTACACACCTAACCAGTTAGCACAGATGAGACCTAATCCACGCTGGCAGCAAGGTGGGAGACCTCAAGGTAGGTGGTGGGGAACAGGGGGTTGATCACTGTGGTCTCCCTCCTCTCTTGCCTGCCCTGTGTGAGGTGCAGCCTAGGTTCTGGTCCACATCATTCATCTGTGATGTGCAATTTTTGTCTTTCTGCCAGGCTTCCAGGGAATGCCAAGTGCTATACGCCAGGCTGGGCCTCGTCCAACTCTTCGCCATCTGGCTCCAACTGGTAATGCTCCGGCCTCTCGTGGCCTCCCTACTACTGCTCAGAGAGTCGGTGAGCAAATTGGCCTTGAGAAGTGTGGCCTGGGGAGGAGGGAGTCAGGATGACTAGGCCGTGCCCAGGGTTGGTCAGTTGGTTGCCTCATCTGCAAGTCCTGGTTCTGTAATCTTAGCTGTGTGCTTAGGTAGGTGCTAAGGGGCAGAGAGGTAGTTTATTCTAGAAGTGTTGGGTACTTTTTTTTAAGAGTTTCTGCTCATTGGTGACCTGTAAAAAAGGTTAATTGTACAAGATTATTAGCTGGATGACTAGAGGCAGCCCGTTCTTTTGGGTGGAGTTGGGACAATTAAGGAAACTTTTTTTTTTACAGAGTACATCCTGTATTCTGAGAGGTGGAAAGAGTTGTATGTTATCGGTTGGCTGTTCCTTGAGAGTAGCACTAGAGGCCCCGTGTGTGATGTGTTGTGTGAACATGCTTTGGAATTTCTCCTTCCACGGGGCGTGGCCAGTTGGACATCTGCCAACACTGATGTGCGTTTGCTGGTCTATTGTAGGGTCTGAGTGCCCGGACCGCTTGGCTATGGACTTTGGTGGGGCTGGTGCCGCCCAGCAAGGGCTGACTGACAGCTGCCAGTCTGGAGGTGGTATTGGATGCACACAGAACGGGGAAAGCTGGGATTTGACGGGTCTTTGCCCAGACTGAGGGGCTTTAATTGTACTTGTTCTTTTCCTAAGGTGTTCCCACAGCTGTGCAGAGCTTAGCGCCCCGTGCTGCTGTGGCTGCTGCTGCTCCACGGGCTGTTGCACCTTACAAGTACGCCTCCAGTGTCCGCAGCCCTCACCCTGCCATACCGCCTCTGCAGGTGAGGGCCACCGGACAACACTAAGAGGGTTCCCCCTGTTTCTGTAGGATTTAAAAGATGCCTTGCTTTGATTCCTTCAGGTATTAACTGCCCGCAGTGTGTCAGGATGACGTGTCCTGTGTGGTGACTCTGCCCTAGAAGGGCTCTCTAGTGGGCGAGAAAGGGCTTAGCCGTGTTCTTCCTGATGACACACAGTTCACTCAGACGCCCCAGAGGAGACAGCTGGTGCTTCCTGCTCTCCTTTATACAGAGTAGTGCATAGCGCTCATTCAGCTCTTGGAGCTTGCACTTCTTTCTCACCTCCCCTGGCTTAGTCGATCCTTAGCTGCGCTGCAAGATCATCAGTACATTAAGGCAGGAAAGAACTTCATGTCACAGGAAAGCTGGAGTGGGCAGGGGCCCAGATCTCAGATTTTCTGAGCTGGAACGTGTTTCCGGCGCTGTGCCTGCCCACCCCCCAGCCTCAGGCAAGCCACGATGACGGCTGGTTTGTTGAGAAGCTCGGTAGCTCTTTTCTTGGAGGAGCCACGTGCAGCCTTGGGATCCATGAGTTGCTTCCTCCGCTCTGTGCTAAGTTGACTATTTCCCAGAACTCGATGGTCTGTGGAATATTTTTTGCTTATAAGGCCCTACTCAGGGCTGTGACAGGCACTGACATTTCATGTTGACAGTCCTCAAGCATTTGATACAGTAAAAACTTGGTACAATAAAGGTAATGTGGGATGTAATTATAAATGGTTTGATATTCATACCCTTCGACCCAGTCTCTACTAGGAATTCACCCTAAAGGAAAACTAGAATTTCAGGAAAAGGCTCTATATACACATGTTCACTGTACCTTATTTATTAATAAGTTTTCAAATTCTTGGGTAACTTCGAGTGATTTAACCTTTATAGTAAAGTAAAGTAAATTACAGAAATTCAATAGATGATTTCCAAGCATTGTAGGTTTGTTTTCTTACTTCCCTTTCCTTGTACTTGTAGCTGGCTATGTGTCTCTGCCCACAGCACTGTTCCTCACCTCGCTCGCTCCATCCCTCAAGGCTGCAGTTAGTTCCCTGACAGCAAGGGCAACTGTCTCTGCCTCCTCTTTCACATAGTAGACTTTCAGATGTTGAACGCTCAGGCTCTTGATCACCTTCAAGAGTCCTTTCCTTGGTGCTAACCAGCTGCCTCTCCTGGTTCCCAGGCATCCCAGCCTGCAGTCCACGTGCAGGGGCAGGAGCCCCTGACTGCCTCCATGCTGGCCGCAGCACCCCCCCAGGAACAGAAGCAGATGCTGGGTGAGTGACTCATGTCCTTGCAGAAGAGGGGGCAGGAGCCTGGCACTGACCTGGACACCAGTGTCTGTTCTTCCCTGGTTTTTACTTGAGTGTCTTCCTGCAGGAGAACGTTTATTCCCGCTCATCCAAACCATGCATTCGAACCTGGCTGGCAAGATCACAGGAATGCTGCTGGAGATCGACAACTCCGAGCTGCTGCACATGCTGGAGTCCCCCGAGTCTCTCCGCTCCAAGGTAAATGGGTGGGCTCGGCTGGCCAGGAGGATGGCTGGTCTTGGACCCTCAGGCATGGCACAGAGAAGGAGCTGCTGTGGTGTGGGTGTTTGAGAAAGCAGTCAGCACCAGGAGAAGCCATCACTGGGCCTGGGCGTCAGGGAAGAGTGCTGGGTGCTCTCCTTCGATGTCACTGACAACCTAGAGATTTCTCACAGGTGGATGAAGCTGTGGCGGTACTACAGGCTCATCATGCCAAGAAAGAAGCTGCCCAGAAGGTGGGCGCTGTTGCTGCTGCTACCTCTTAGACAAGGAAAAACTGTACGTTTGGCTGTTTTTGTTTTCTGCAGTGGTTTTCACTCATGAATAATATCTTCCTAAAAGATTAGGGACAATATATAGAGCCATGCTTTTTGCCATTTAACCTGATAACTTGGGCATGCCATCTTCTGGGTTTTTTTTCTGTCATCTGGACATTAATATGGAGAAAAGAGTACAGGTCATAAATTGTAAGGAGTAAACAACAGTTTTCTCAATAAAGAGTACCTGGTTAGCAGTTCTATATAGCTTATTCTTTCCTGGTGGTTGTAACCAGACTTTCTCAAGAATCCCGTATTTGGTCTGGAATAATGAATATACAGGTGTGTCATAATCAGATTCCACAGCCTCAATTCTATGAACATCTTCCTGGTCGGATTTGAGATTGGTGAGGTCAGCTGTGTGTACAGGCACTGTTTAACTCTGGGAACACGGTAAACACAAGCCTTTGTGTCAAAGTGGGAGAGAGACACACACCTACTACAGCTACAGCATGTGTTGCAGTTGACTTCTGGACGTGGGGGGCCTTGGCCTCTGTCTTCAGGGGATTTGGGTGAGTGCAACTCAACTAGGACCCCTGACAAGGACCGATGAAGAAAGGAGACCACGGAATGAGACCAGGGAAGAGTGCAGGTGGTGAGGCCCAGAGCCGGCGTGGAGGTTAGGGCTGACTTGACATGGCCATGGATGGCCCCTCGGCTTGTCATTTGGAGTTTAAGCAAGAGGACCATAAAACTAGAAACTTTTGAGGACAGGATGGCCTGGAAGGGTAGGGGGTGAGTCTTTATAGACTAGCTATCCTCAAAGTAAGTGGTTCTCAACTAGGTGTGCCCCTTCAGAGGACATTTGCCAATGTCAGGAGACATTTTTGGTTCTCACAACTGGGAATGTGTCGCTGGCGTCTAGTGCGTAGAGGCCAGGGATGCAGCTCAGCTTTGTCCACTGCAGAGGACAGCCCCAACAGTTTTGTCCTGGCCAAAACGTCAGCACTGAGGCTGAGATTTCAGTGAACCTCAGGTTCTTTTGATTGTTTATGTTGGTGCTTTTCTTTTCAGGATTCAAAAGCCAAATAACCCCTCATGAAATTCAGCTTAAGGTTTGAAGACTTCCTAGCTTGTCCTATGGACTTCAACATCAAGAACCACAAATTATAAATTTAATAGGTCATTTTGTATCAAAAGGTCAATTATAAAGCACCTAGAATTTTTCAATTAAAAGAATATATTCTCTGGGTTCTGCTATGGCTCAGACAGTGTTGACTTTTTTTTTTCTATTGTGGGTTTTGATTTCCACCACCCCACCACCCCCAGAAATTGGTTTTATTTGATGTACCCAAGTCTTAAGTTTCTCAATAAAGAAAAAAATCTCCATAAAACTGCCTCTGTTTTACGTTTTACTCTGACCAAACAGTTTTATTCTGTAAGTCCCTCTCACTGGAAGTAATTTTAGGATGTAAATAGGGTCAAATGAAGTTCTGTGTACTTTATCCCTTCCCAGCTGGATTACCTAGGTGTGCAAAACTGTCCACTGCGTTCTGTTGTGAGAGGACTTTGTATTGAGACTCCCATTTACCTTAAGGGGGTAGGAGTGAGTCTGATCAGAGCGGGCCTTGGAACCGATACAGGGTTGGCACATTTCTGAGGGACATACGAAGAGATATGTAGATCCTGGCCCCTCCCTCTGGGGCGTGCTGGTCGTGGTTTGTCAGTCTTCTGTCTCCTATGCCAGTTCTGCATGCAGCTCAGCAGGTCCAGTTGCCCAGATTCTGCAACTGGGGTTTTCCCTGGCAGTGGGAAAAGGGCTTGGGAGATAGGTGTGAGCGACAGCAGCAAACAACTGCTCAAGTCCCAAGTGTTTCGTGGTTTCTTAAATCCTCTAAACAACCATAATAACCTGGCCAAGGTCAAATAGTCCATTTGCCCTCCAGGAACCCTTTTCTGTCTTGAGCTTGGCAGGCTGTCCTTCCTTAGGGCCTTACCCGCATAGCCCCTTCATTCAGAACGCTCTTCCTTTTGGCTGGCTCCCTTTTTCCTTAAGGCCTTGTCCGATCTACAATAGATTTCCTCCATTTTCTGACGACCGCAGTTAATGCGGCTGTGCGTGCGTGTCTTCTATTATCAGACTACGCCTCCACACCTACCAGCGGCAGGTCCTGGTTGGTGCAACATCTGCGCTAGCTTGAGGGGGCGTGGCGTGTGGCTGCGCGGGAGAGCACTTCCGGCGGAAGAGCGAGGCGGCAATATGGCTGCCACCTAGAGGCGGTGCTATAAGGCGACCGAGGATTTTCACTGGCCAGGCCTTGGTTGCGTCGTGATTGGGGTTGGCTCCAGGCGCCACGCTGGCACGCCGGCACGCCGGCATGCGGCTCGCGGCACGCAGCACGTAGCACGCAGCACGCAGCGTGCAGCGTCTAAGGCCCGGTCTCTTAATGGAGCTTCATGTCCGCGGCCTGTGGCCGGTGCTCGCGACTCGCACCGGTGGTCCTAGCACTGCCCGAAGCCTATTTCCCTCTGGCACTGTACCCAGACAGGTGGTGAGATGTTGTTGGGACTCGGACCCCATCCCAAACTCTCGGCCCTAGCTCCTTAGATGAAGGCATTCCCGGAATAGCTGGGGAATTGTGGAAATAGCGTCACCGCGCTGGTTGGTAAGCACTGTGATGCAATTGTATGCTTGGCTTTTGAATAGGGTCGGGTTAGGGAATGACCACTCCTCCCGGAAAGATGAGGGCAGACATCTTGGGTGCACTCAGGGCGGAGCTAGGTTTGAAAGACAAGGAGGTAGGCATCCAAGGTGGGAGAGAACAAGGACTGAATGGAGAGCAACAAGAGCGAAAGCCCAGAGGCGTAAAGAAGTCAGCACTTGGAGTCAAAGAGTTGGCACTGGGGAAGCAAGGGGAAAAAGAGGCCCGAGAGGTGGACAGGGTTCAGGTTATGAAGGTCTTATATGCCATACTAAGGAATTTGGACTCTTCCTGTGGGCACTGGTGAGCTTTTTGGCATTATTAAGGAGGGCAATGTTGTGATCAGATTTGTAATTTTTTGGAATTATTCTAGTGTCTGTATGGAGGAGAGAGACTGGAGATGGTGAGCCCGTTTAGGAAGCGGTCACAGGGACTAGATGTCGGCCTGAAGAGGATCGGGATAAGTCATTTTTTGTACCCAAAGGACTGTAGGGACCCCTCCTTTTCCTCCCTGTGGCTGTCTTCAAGAGTGTGGAGGACATTAGTGCAGGAAGAGCTTGGTGGGCTGGCAGAGGAGATGGACAACAAAGTTTTTCATGCTGCTTTTACTCCTTTTGGAGACATCACAGATACTCAGATGCCCCTGAATTATGGAACAGATCAGTCTTCGGTGTCTTTCATGTTTAGATTTCTAATGCCAGGAAGAGAACTTGGAAAAAAAAACATTAAGTCATGTGCATTCTGTCTATGTTTTGTATGTAATGAAGTTAAGGAGGATGTCTGTGTAGGTCAGCATCACTCCTGGTGATGGAAAAGGAATGTTTAGAGGGTCATGAAGCCAAGATAGTGGTATGGTTACGGGCTGAAATCGGCAGATTGACAATTTGTTGGATTTGACGAAAGGCTTTCTCCACATTGGAATCATTTGGGGGCTTTGATTTCTATTCATGTACTATATAAACTGAAGTAAGAATCAGTAAGAAGACAGCCTGAAAAATCTTGAAAGGTCTTGTTATTGTTTCACATCACCTGCTGGGCCACTGAACCCCCACCGTGTGTACTTACCAGATCTCCCTTCTTAACAGCTGTGCCTTTAAAAAGCAGAGGTCAGCAGGGAAGCTTAGTCTTGACAATGGAATGTTGGCCTCTGCATACCTGGGTGAGTTTTCCTTCAGTTGGTATAATGCTTGGTTCTATTTTTAAGACAGGAGTTTTAGACCCAGCTCTGATACCAACTTTGTGTGTGACAAACTCTCTGAGCCTTACATTCTTCAGTTTTAAAAAAATATTTATTTTTTACTTTTTAGAGGAAAGGAGGAAGAAAGAGAGGGAGAGAAACATCGATTGGCTGCCTCTTGTACATACCTCGACCAGGGACCAAACCTGCAACCCAGTCATGTGCCCTGACCAGGAATCGAACCAGTGACCTTTCCTGCTTTGCAGTATGACACCCAACCAATTGAGCCACGCCAGACAGGGCACAAGTTCTTCACTTCTTGAATAAAATGGTAAGACTGGCCTTTGGGGGCTTTTCTATCCCTGCATTCTGTAAATTAGTAACTCTTACTGCTCTTGTTCGGCCAACTAAAATATCTGTGCTCCGGTCTCTAGTAGTTACCTAACTCAGTAGTGACGTCAGTGCTCTGTGTGTAGTTAATGCTCAATTGGGATGAATATTGCAAGATCAACATTTTTTTCCTACTTTCTGTAAGTCTTGGAAGCAAAGGTTATCAAAATGCTTGGAAAGGAACTCAAGGTTTAAATTGTGTAGTGGTAGAATCGGATAATAGAAAGTTTAGAGTTTCACCATTTAGCTATATTAAACAAAATGATTTTAATATTTCTGAAAGTATTCTTAACTAAACCAAGAAAAATCTAAAAATTAGATTTTTCACTTTTTAAATGGCATCGGGATATGCCCTGCTTCCTCCCGTTGCCCACATAATTAACTCTTCCTTTCTGCTATTGTAGAGGAGCACTTTCACTGAATTTGAGTTTGCAGAGGTGAGTTTTCAGTGCTTTCTATTTGACTAGTGTTACTGTTGTCATTGGTTACGAAAGGTGCCACTGTCCATTTCGGTGGGGATAGGAGATTCCTGGGGCTACCATAACAAGTTACCACAAACTTGGTGACTTAAAAGAAATTTATTCTCACAGCTTGGGATGCTGGAAATCTGAAGTGAAAGTGTTGGCAGGGCCTCGCTCCTTCTGAGTACTCTAGAAACAGTCCTTTCCTTCATGGCTTCTGGTGGCTCCTGGCAGTCCTTGGCATTCCTTGGCTTGTAACTGCATCATTCCAATCTCTGCCCCTGTCTTCACAAGGCCTTCCTCCCTGCGTGTGTCTCTCTCTGACTTCTTTTATAAGGACACCACTCATTGGATTTAGGGCCCACCCTTATCCAGTGGGACCTCATCTTAACTAATGACTTCTGTAAGGACGTTGTTTGGGTAGATGTGAAATTTGGGGGATACTGTTCAACCCTCTACAATGGCTCAGTGTTGACAGTTGCCAAGAGAGAGGAAGTTCCGGTTCAGAGTTCCCCTCATGTAGTCAGAGTGTGCAAGCCAGGTCCTGCAGAGCCCGGAGCCGTCTGACCTGGCATTGCTAATTCCTGTTTCTTGTGTGTGCTCTCTGTCTCCATAACCGGGTACGTGGTGATGGTGTACCACCATCTCTAACAAGCAGTTAGTACGTGTTCTTTGTTAAGTAGGTACGTACAGTCTAGGTGGTTAGGAAGGAAAAATACGTCTTTTTTCCTGTGCTTGTGCTCCTGTGTATGTAAGTGCTAACTACTAGAAGAGTTAAACCACAGGCGTGAACTTTTTTGGAGGGAGGGCAGGATACTGCAGCAGCTACTGACCACATGGTATGGCTGAGAATCTTTGCTTTTTACTGAAGCTGTTGTTATTTGAAAGTGTTCACTGTGAACCGACTATAAAACTAATTCTTACTTAGATATCCTCCCCTCTTAACACTTGAATAGATACCAGCCATCTGTCAGTCTGTTGGCCAGTCTTTCCCTGACTGTTCCGGGTCTATATCAGAGGTCAGGAAACGACAGTTCATGGGCCAGAGCTGGTCTGCAGCCTGCTTTTATATGGCCTATATACTAAGTGGTGTTTGTATTTGTAAAGGATTGCAGGGGCAAAAAGAGTATGCAGCAGAGACTGTATGTGGCCTGCAAAGCTTAAAATATTTACACTCTAACCTTTTTCAGCAAGTTTGTTGATGTTTAGTCTAGGACAATATGCTGCAAAGAGGGTGTAAATTGATTGCAAAGTAAAATTGTGACTCTTGCATAAGAGGCAAGATTTCATGAAGTATCTGAAAGTGATTATGGAAAACTGCTGTTTTTGGTTCTAGTTTGAAAAGTGAGGCTCTTGTAAAGATAAACCAATTAACAACTGCGTAGGAGGAGAGAACCTATATGACAGGTTGGGTGCTTTGAAAGAAAATTATTTGAATTCCTATTGGTGCTATAACAAATCACCACAAATTTGGTGGCTGTACAATGCAAATATGTTATCTTACAGTTTGAGATATCAACAGTCCAAAATGGATGTCAGCAACTTAAAATCAAGGTGTTGGCAGGGCTGTGTTCCTTCCAGAGGCTCCAGCGGAATATCTGTTTCTTTACCTTTTCCACCTTCTAGAGATTGGCCACATTCCTTGACTCGTGGCCCCTTCCTTCTTCTTCAAGCCAGTGATGACCAGGCGTGTCTTTCTCACACTGTATCACTCTCAAACTCACTCTCCTACTTCTCTCTTCACATGCAGAAGACCCTTGTGATTATGTTGGGCCCATCCAGATAATCCCGGGTAATATCCTTACTTTAAAGTCAGCTGGCTAACCTTAATTCCATCTGTAAACTTAATTCCTTCTTGCCATATAATAAGTATATTCACAGATTCCAAGGAGTAGAATGTGGACACCTTGGGGGAGGGGACATAATTTTGCCAACCACAAAACCCCGAAATATTTGGCCATTAAAAAAAATCTTTGTGATTAGTCTTCATGACTGAGTATGAATTAAGGAGGTCATTTCATGCTGTCTTTCAATTTTTTTTTAATTCCTGGAAATAAAAATAGCACCTTATCCATCTCCATTTCTAAGAGCAAGGGCACAGTTATAAATGTAACCTGGAATCTTATTTCGTATGTTTTTAAATTTTCATGGAAAGGTCCAAAACAAACCTTTAAAAGAAACTCTGCCTTTCCCTGGTATCACCAGTGTTGACCCATTTCGAGGTGAGCGCCCCAGGAAATGCCGTGCCGGCAGGCACTGCAGGCGGGTGGAAACGGTCTCCTCGCATCTCCACTTTGGCTGAGCAGGTCGAGCTGGAGTGACGACGTTTCAGCACTTTCTTAAGGAGGTGCGGCCCTTTCAGCACCTTGGATTTCCCCAGGAACCGGTGGGCCCCGCCGCGCCCTCCACTTCGTCCAGGAGCTGCTTGCGGATCTGCAAGAGCTTGGGAGCCTCGGCCGCAGTGACTCGTGTTTTCCCCCTTCGGCGGCTGCGTCTCGGGGGAGGGCTTTGGTATCAGCTCGCTCGGGACCAGGGAAACGTTCCATGCTTCAGCCTGTGTTCTCCGTTACTCTCTGTGAAATGCGTGTCTCAGCAGTGAGCAGTCCCATTTTTCTCCAGTTCAGTGCTGATCTTGACTTTTTTAAAAAATATTTTTTATTGATTATGTTGTTACAGGTGTCCCATATTTCCCCCTCCGCCCTGCACCGTCCCCCCACCCGCATTCCCCCTCAGCGTGTCACGTCCATGGGTCGTGCATACAAGTTCTTCGGCTTCTCCTCTTCCCACACTATTCTGAACCTCCCCCTGTCTATTTTGTGCCTGCCATTTATGCTTCTTAGTCCCTGTACCTTTCCCCTCCTTCTCCCCCCTCCTCCTCCCCACTGATAACCCTCCATGTGATCTCCATGTCTGTAATTTTGTCTCTATTATAGTTGTTTGCTTAGTTTGTTTTTGTTTTTGGGTTTTTTTCCTAGGTTCAGTTGTTGATAGTTGTGAGTTTATTGTCCTTTAACTGTTCATAGTTTTTTTTTTTTTTTTTTAAGATTTTATTTATTTATTTTAGAGAGGGGAAGGGAGAGAGAGAGAGGGAGAAAAACATCAATGTGCGGTTGGCTCTCATGTGCCCCTTGTTGGGGACCTGGCCTCCAACCCAGGCATGTGTCCTGACTGGAAATCAAACTGGCAACCCTTTGGTTTACAGGCCAGTGCTCAATCCACTGAGCCACACCAGCCAGGGCTAACTGTTCATAGTTTTGATCATCTTTTTCTTACCTAAGTCCCTTTAACATTTCATGTAATAAGGGCTTGGTGATGATGAACTCCTTTAACCTGACCTTATCTGAGAAGCACTTTATCTGCCCCTCCATTCTAAATTAAGGCTTTGCTGGATAGAGCAATCTTGGATATAGGTCCTTGCCTTTCACAAGTTGGAATACTTCTTTCCAGCCCCTTCTTGCCTGCAGGGTCTCTTTTGAGAAATCAGCTGACAGTCTGATGGGAACTCCTTTATAGGTGACTGTCTCTTTATCTCTTGCTGCTTCTAAGATTCTCTCCTTATCTTTAATCTTGGCTAATGTAATTATGATGTGCCTTGGTGTGTTCCTCCTTGGGTCCAACTTCTCTGGGGCTCTCTGAGCTTCCTGGACCTCCTGGAAGTCCATTTCCTTTGCCAGATTGGGGAAGTTCTCCTTCATTATTTTCTCAAATAAATTTCCCATTTCATGCTCTTCCTCTTCTCCTTCTGGCACCCCTATGATTCGGATGTTGGAACATTTAAAGGTGTCCCACAAGCCTCTCCTCATTTGTTTGAATTGTTGTTTCTTCATTCTGTTCTGGTTGAATGTTTATTTCTTCCTTCTGGTCCATATCGTTGATTTGAGTGCCAGTTTCCTTCCCTTCACTTTTGGTTCCCTGTACC
>PVKM010007513.1:0-41288 GCA_004027735.1 Carollia perspicillata | reverse complement strand
CCAGGCGCCAAGGCCCTGGCCTCGGTTTCTCTGCTCTTCGCCTTTGCGTCCCCCCCCCCCGCCATGCCTCCCCTCCCCAGAGGTGGGCGCCTCAGCCACTTCCCATTCTTGCTTCCCTTCTGGTACAGATCCTCACTTTCTGAACAACAAGGAGATGTCGGACGTGACCTTCCTAGTGGAAGGAAGGATGTTTTATGCACATAAAGTCCTGCTGGTGACCGCTTCTAACCGGTAGGTGCCAGCGCCCGGGTGACAGACCTGCAGCCTCTGCCCCTCGGCGGGGGCACCTCACGCGGCAGCGGAGCCCCGCCCCCCACAGCCCCCACAGGGGGCGGAGCAGAAGGGATGGCACCCGGGGAGTTCCCAGGAGCACTGAGCTTATATTCTTCTCGGCCAAGCGCTGCCTTGGATTTCTCAAAAACGAATATTCTGGAATGAAGAGTCAGTTGTCCGGCCACAGGTGTCACGGTCACTCAGAAGGGGGGCGGTGGGGACGGAGCAGGGCTTGGCCGGGCTCTCAGCCCAGGGCAGTGTAAAGTGTCCCTCACTGATAGCTATTCCGGGAGCACGGCAGTAATTTCTGAAACACCATTTCCCGGTGGCCGGTCGGGTGACAGGTGGTGCCACCGCCACACAGTGATGGGCTAAGTCATGTTCCAGCCCCGCCTGGTCTCGTCCCCTTGCTCCAGGTTCAAGACGCTGATGACCAACAAATCAGAACAAGACGGTGACAGCAGCAAGACCATCGAGATCAGCGACATGAAGTACCACATTTTTCAGGTGCGTGGGTCCAGGGCTGCACACTTTGGGGAGGGCGCCTCCTCCCTCGGGAGCCTGCCCTGGTTGGGGGGCAGCCGTGAGGCAGTCATAGTCTCCCCCGCCCCATCCCAGCGCCCCGTGTTGTGCCGAACCAGCGGTCAGGTTGGGGCGTCCGGGGCCTTCCCAGCAAAGGCAGCCCTTCCACGGTGGGGCTGGTCGTAGCCTCACAGCCTGTCTCCCAGGTCCTGAGCTTTAACCCGGACCAGGGGCTCTGTGCAAACCGACAGACGGGTAAGGACAGGCACATGCTGCCCACGTGTGCGGGCCTTCATTCTTCAGCGAGCTCCCAAGGCATGGATGTGGCCCAAGGGCCTGTTGGAAATGCAGAACCCTGGGCCCCACCCCTGCCCTCCCACGTGGGCGGTGCACACGAGGCTGAGCGGCACTGGTGTTGGCTGTGTCGGTCCTCCTGAGCACCGGACCCAGCCATGCTGGCCAGGCAGAAAGAGCCACAATGATCCACGCTGGCTGTGGAAGGTCAAGGTCCTCTCCTCCAATCTCTAAGCTTTGGAGAGCATCACAGGTTGCCTAATGGAAACTCTGCAGGCTGGCTGCCTGTCGTGGCAGATGAGGTCTGCAGGAGGAGACAGGCTGGGACCTCAGCCGGACCCCGGCCGAGAGCTCCTTTCTGGAGAGTGGCAACTGCAGCTCTCTGGGCTCCGTGTGGGGGGCTGTGGGCAGCAGGGGTGACCACTAGGGGCTGAAGGCAGGAAGCAACTGGTGTGGGGGTCCCAGCCCTGCACAGGACAGGCTGGTGACCTACTGGGAGAGATCAGAGTGTCCCAGAATCCCAAGGAACCACCGCCTGAAATGGCCCAGCCCCTCTCTCATGCTCCCTTTAGTCGTTTGTGGGCGAGAGGGCCCCCGCACTGCAGGAGGCAGCGCTGTGAAACAGCGGGACAGGCGGGGTGGGCGGTTCCGAGAGCAGCCGCCCCGCCCCTCAGCCCCGGCCGGCCGGAAGGCCGCCTGCTTTGGGAGGCAGTGACCCACATCCCCACTGGGGAGTGCCAGGCTGTGCAAGGTTAATCCACCCCTGCCCGCCGGCCCCCCAGCTCTCTCGGGAGGCTCCCAGGGAGCAATTCTGCTCTGACTTCTGTGGATCCTGCATTCAAGTGACCTCAGTGCACTGCAGATGGCTGGGCCTTGCCAAAACCAGCTCTCCAGCTGCAGAGGGAGGCTGCCTGTCACCCAGCCCACACCCCGGGCCCCCTCTTGCCTAGGGGCTGCCCTGCAGCCATCTTTTAGCAAAGAATCCTGGGAGACTTCACCTGCCCACCTGCTCCATTCCCATCCCTGGGGGCCAGGGGCTTTGCCCTGATAGTACACAGCTGCCCTGCTGGTCCCAGCATGCTGAGGGGGTGGGGTGGGGGAGGAACCGGCACATGTGTGTAATGGTAAGATCACCAGAGGCCTCTGGGAGCCCCTCTCTCCCATGCAGAGGGACTGACGTCTCCTGGGACTAGCCCTGGGCTTCAGGGAGACCAGCCAGGCCACCTCCCTGCTCCCCAGGGGTTGGGCTCCATCCCCCAGACCCTTTGGGGCCCCTCCCAACAGAGCTGGCTGAGGCCGTGTTTATTTATACACTTGCCAGTTCCTTGCTGGGGCTGTTTCTACAGCCCACCAGGGACATCTTCCTCCTTCCGACTGGGAACCTCCCCAGGTGCAGCGTGAGGGCAGAGTTTGTAACTCGGACCTCAGCAGAGCTGAACATAACTCCCTGCTCCTGGGCCACCTCACCTGATTTCCCAGGGCCCTCCGATCCCAGGAGCCCTGGACAGGGCTAAGCCAGCCAGCCAGGCGACCTCTGGCCGGACCCTGGCGGCTCTGTGCTTTCTTCCCAAGGGAGCCAATCCGAGAGGTGTCAGCTCTCACCCCCATGTTGAGTCCCACCCAGCACAGCCTGGAAGCTGAGGCTGGCTTCTGAGGGCGTGGCCAGCGAGGTTGGGGTCTCCCCAGAGCCCCGCTTCCCGCCCCCCAACCCCACGATTAGAATTTAGGTAAGAGGAGGAATGACAGCACTGTGCCTGCTGCACTGGGCGGCTCTGCTGTGCGGTCAGTGTCCCTCCTCGGGCCTCAGTTCCCCCGCCGGGGATACACTCTTCCCTGCTGGGCTCACGGGCTGTCCCGAGCCTCGAGAGGAACCACCCGTGGAAGGAGGCGGGTCATACTTGCAGGAAGTCGGGAAACACGAACACCCGGGTCTCGGCTTGCGCAGGGGTTGGAGGACCCGCAGGCACAGCGGGCAGAGACAGAGGGCCTGGCCGGCCCCCGGGGGGCGGTCGGAGTGGCGCTCCGGGTGGGGGCCGGGTGGGGGCCTGGGCACGGCCGGTCCATCCGGCGTTCACACACGGCCTCTTCCCCCTGCAGCTGATGATGCAGTATCTGTACCACGGCGGGACGGAGTCCATGGACATCCCGACCACTGACATCCTGGAGGTGAGGCTCCCAGGGGACCCGTGGGGCCAGCGCCCACCTGTCCACGTCTCGCCATTCACCCATGCTTGTGTCCCTCTAGCCTGAGACATCTGCCAGCTCTCAACCCCTTCGTGGGCATTTGGAGAGATGTGGGGAGGAAGGTGGCCTCTGAGGACCTCCTGGTTCCCTGCTTGCTGGTCCCTTTTCTGTGTGTGACAGGAAGGGCCATCTGAGAGACTGGGGAACTCTGCACCTGAGCAGTCTGACCTGGGCCACACCCAGGGGTCAGAAAGGGTCACCCCAGTGGGGGTGGCCAGAGGTGGCTGAGCCTCCTGCTCCCCTCCCACAGCATAGAAAACAGACCTGCTGCGGCCCGGGCACCTGGCTTAGGAAGTCACGCAGACAAAGCCTGTAGCTTCCCATTGAAGACCTCCTAGGGTCTGGAATCCCAGCTAGCATCTGTCACCCATGCTGTGCCACCTGGTGTCCCAGCAAATAGTAGTTGGCGTGTAAGCACAGAAATCAATCAAGGCCATCACACGTGTCCCACTGACGTGGGCGGGCCCTGGGGCTGGGAGGAAGCGGGGTGTGCGGTGCCTTCTCGCTCTGCGCACCATCGCTGCTTACCCCAGGCCGCCCACCTCCCCGCAGCTGCTGTCAGCGGCCAGCCTGTTCCAGCTGGATGCCCTGCAGAGGCACTGCGAGATCCTGTGCTCCCAGACCCTCAGTGTGGAGAGCGCCGTGAGCACCTACAAGTACGCCAAGGTGAGGCCCCGGACACCCGCCAGCCACCCCGGCCTCTCACTCAGCTCCAGCCGGGCTGGGAAATGCAGCCGGGCGGGGCAGTTTTCAAGGGCATGTAAGGCGTTGAGGGAGGGGTCAGGAGCTCCCTCTAAGCTGAGGTCCCCGCTGCCCCGCAGGGCCACGCACGCAGAGCTTGGCACCCAGTGCGACCTGGGCAGGTGGCTAAGCCTCTGAGTCCGCCCTCCCCCTCCACGGGTGCGTCCTCAGTTTTCTCCTCGACCTGCTCTCTCGCCTCCCTCCATCTCGGGAAAGCGCACGGTCGCCTGCTCGGCTGCTCTGGCTCAGTTACGTTTGATTTTTTTAAAGAAAAGCTCTCACAAGCAGGCCTTCTACGGCGGAAACTTGTCAGCAGGCTCTCCCGTTCCCTGGTCTCCGCCGCTCCTACCCGGCCCGAGCCACCATTCTCCCTCAGCTGATTGTGCCGGCCGCCCGGCCCCACTCCTGGCTTCACCCTGTGATCCACAAGCCTCTCTGGAAAGTGTCAGAACCACGTCACTCCTCTCTTTCAACCCTCCAGAGCTTTTCCACGGCCTCCAAACTCAATCAACCCCGCCCCTTATCATGCTTTACCAGGCCCCTTGGACCCTGCGCACGTCCGGTGCCCCCCTCACCCGGCCACACAGCCTGTCTCTTCCTCAGCTCGTTCCTTCTCCAGCGCTCTCGTGGGGCTGTCCCCTCCCCTGGGAAGGCTCCTTCCCGGCTGCTCACAAGACAAGCTGACTTCCCCGGGCCTCCGGGGCCTCCCAGTCACCTGCCACCCCACCCTGTCGCCTGCTCCTGTCTCCTCACAGCATTGACCCCTGTGGTTACCTGGACTTCTCCACCTCCCCCAAACTAGAACATCAGCTCTAAGGGAGCAATGCAGAGACCTTGGCCTTGGAACCTGGCACCCAGCAGGCACTCGGTGCCTGTTGAATTAAAGTAGTTACTGAGCACCTACCACGTGAACACCCAGGTGCTGGGCCTGGTACTGGATGCAAGACACCCAGCAGTGGGCAGTCCCTGTCCTCCGTTAGGAGCTTCCAGTCCAGTGGGGACAACTGCCATTCAATACGCCATCCCCCATGGGACACAGGACAAGATGTCCAGGACAAGATGGGGCCAGGCATAAGACTTCGGCGATGCTCCTGTGGGCAGAGCTGGGATCTGAACCCGGATCGGTCCATCCTGAGAAGTGCTCAGGGAAGGACTTCCACGGAGGGGAGGTCGAGGAGAGCTGCGGAGGCAGGGCGTGCCTCCCCCAGGCCTCGGCCCCTGGGCGGTGTCTGGAGGTGGGTGGGGCTGTGCCGGGCTGTGGGCCTCACCCCTTCTCCTTGCCCCCACAGATCCACAACGCCCCAGAACTGGCCCTGTTCTGTGAGGGCTTCTTCCTCAAGCACATGAAGGCGCTGCTCGAGCAGGACTCCTTCCGGCAGCTCATCTACGGCCGCAGCAGCAAAGTGCAGGGCCTGGACCCGCTGCAGGACCTGCAGAGCACCCTGGCCGAGCGCGTGCACTCTGTCTACATCACCTCCCGTGTGTGAGGCGGGTGCGGGGATGGCTGCTGAGCGTGCCCAGCGCGCTCTGGGCCAGGGCTCTGCCTCTGGGCAGCCCGGGGCTGAGAAAGGCTGGGAGCAAGTGCTTCCAGGGGCGTCTGCGCAGCCTGGGCCTGTGGACGTACCAGGGATGTACCTGTGGGCCTGTGGGGGCTGGTTCTAGGATCTCCTGGCGCCAGGCACACGGGGCTCGGTTTCTCCCTCTCCCCAGACACCCTCTGGTGTCAGTCTGTCCTTGGGTATCCGGATGTGCCCACCTGTCACCTGGCAGCCCCACCCTCAACCACTTCGTCCCGGAGCTGTTCACTCAACCATTCATGGGCAAAGGGCAGCTGTGGCCAGAAGGCAGCCCTGCCCTCCCTGAATAGCGTTTGAACCTTGAGAGCCACTGTGCACTCTCACCCTGTGCGTCCTCCTGCCCTCTTGAAGTCAGCAGCTGGTCCCGATTCACCTCTGCTCCAACTGGCTTCCAGCCTTGTCCCCCCGCTGTGACCTCTCCCACTGCCCGGGCCTCAGTAAGCCCAGAGGGTCCCCCTAGGGGCTTGTGGGCCCCCTATGAATGTAGAGAACGTACAGTCTCTCTGCCCGCCAGGCCATTTCGTCCCAAAGCTGGTGTTTCTCCTCTATGTCCTGTCAGAAAGGCCACTCAGATCTCTGACCTTGTTCCTCGAAGCCGTGCCTTTGAGAGGCTTGCTCTGGGCTTTTGGGGCCAGGGAACCCCTGCACAGAGGGGCACCTTGAGTGCCATTTCCCTTGGTGTCTGGGCCTACACAGGGCCTCTTTGGGGGGCTGCCAGCCTGTGCAGTTCAGGGGAGAGGCAGTGCCCCAGCTGATGCCTGCAGAGCTTTCCAACAGCCACAGGCGGCAGGGGTGCATGGAAGAGCCCGAGGCCTCAGCGTCGGTGCTGCCGCTGGGGTTAGGGGCTGATGTACAGAGGCCGATTCTGACACCCCAGGCCTGGAGTCAGGCTGCCTCAGTGAGCTGAGGAAGCAGAGCCCTCACTGTGCCCCCAGTCGCACCTGCCACGGCAGAGTCCTTTCGTGTGGACTGGAGAGCAAGGCGCACAGTTCCCCGCTGGGAGCTGCGGCGCTTGGGAGCTAAGGGACAGGGCGGTGGTGGGAGGGAGGGCCTCCGGCTTCCCCGCTCCCGCCTGCCAGCCTCTGCCGGCTCCGGGCTCTCCTGGGGTGGAGACACAGCACCGGGCCCGGACACTTGTCATATTTATGGACCAGACACTGGGCAAGCATTCTGGACAGCTTACTCTGGGTGTAGCCTTCTTGAGCTGTCTGGCCGCACCTTAGAAACTATTTATTCACCAAAAGTCCTGGGCACTTCAGGCGGTGTCCCTTCGGTCACCTTGAAAAGCCCCCAGGGGCTTACAATCCTGGAAAATATTTTCAACTAGCCACTTGAGCTGGATGTACAAAGGAAGAGGCGTTATTTTATTGCTGTAATATTGTATGATACTGTAACTATGCATTAATGTTGTCACTTACTGTAAATGTACTATGGTTTTATTAACAATAAACACTTGGTAACAATGTCCCTGGCCTCATTACTGCTGATAGAGCTGCTCTGAGTTCAGGGCTAGGAGAAGCCCATTCAGGACCAGGCAGACACCCCAGGGCCCGTGCCCTGGCTACTCGGGACTCCCATCTCTGAGAAAGGATCATCCTACAAAAAGCTATGCGGTGGCCACCTCCTTGCTCCCTGCCCCACCCAGGACCTGAGCCTGGACCTGACATGTACCTGCTCTGCCAGGGAGCAGGTCCTTGGCCTAGTGTTTCTCTGCTGTCAGATGACGTAGCTGATACTACAAAATCGCTCCCACTTGCTCAGTACCTGTGGACCACTGAGTGGGACAGAAAAGGTGTCTCTGCTAGGAGGAACCGGAGCCCGGGCAGGAGGAAGATAGCTGTCAGGGGCTTTCTGATCTTCTAGGTGCCCAGACCCCACCCCCAGCCCTCCCATGGGAGCTGTGGTGGGGTCAGCCTAACTGTCGTTTGTGAGCTCTTGCCCAGTCCCAACCCGGGCGGGCAGCCCAGTGAGGTGGGGGCAGGGCCCTCTCCACCCAGGCCTGGCCTGATGGTGGGCGCCTGTCCCTTGGTGGCTGCTGCCTCCAGGGCCTGATGAGCCCAAGCTGGCTGTGCCACCTGGTGACAGAAAGAGGACAGCAAGCTGGTGGCTCAGGCCCAAGTTTTCCAGACCCGGTTATAGTTTGTTTTAGGTGCAAAGCCCAAGGGATTGTGCCTGTAGAGGCAAATTGCTACGGTCATGGGGAACATTGACCAGAGTGGCTGTAGGAATCAGGGGACAACGTGAAGATCTCATGGGTCTGTACCAGGGAAGGCCTGTTGCCCAGCTTTGCTGGATGGGGCCCAGGTAGGGCAGCTAGAGGCCCAGCCTCGGGCCCTGGCTGTGGAGAGGGCCCTGCACGGACACACGGCGCCCTCTGGTGGCCGCAGGGAGGAGGTGAGCCCCACGGCACCACCTCCTGGCAGAGGCCCTGTGAGGGGGGTTGAGGGGGCTAACCTTAACCCTCCCCCTCTGCAGGGACTGCCCCTCGGGGACCACCCTCCCCACAAGTTCCCCAAGCCCTGCAGGATGCTCCTCGCTCAATCACCCCACCTAAAAAGCAAGATCTAGTTGCAAGCTGCCTCCAGAGGAGGCTCAGCCGTTTCCTTTTCTCTTTCTCAGGAGGAGGGCAGGTTAGAGGGCGGTATGAGAGGGGCGGGGCCCCTTTGAGCCTGCATGTAGCAGAACATACTCTTATGAGAGAATTTAACAATTAGAAAAAAAATCAGACATTCTTCCAAGGGGCTAGGAAGCCACGATGGGAATGGAGCCGGTCACCTTACCTTATCCTGGTGGCCGGGCCTCCTCAGGGCTGCTGCTCTGGAGCTCGGAGGCCAGGCCTTCTCCAGCTGCCCGCTTCAGGCCATCAGCAGCCAAGGCAGACGGGGGAGGGGGGGGGAGTGCAGGGAGGGTAGGAAGTGGACCTCCCCTTAGCAGGAGTCCCTGGGAAACCAGGGGCTGAGGGCCTCACCCCAGGCCAGCGGTCCCACAGGCCATCACAAGCTGGTGCTTAGGCCACTGGAGCCTGGGCCTCCTCTCCCAACAAGCCCCCTTCAGACGGGAGGGGACCCTGGCTGGACTGCAGGCTTGGCCCCGCTTTCCTTCCCTGACACCTCCTGTCTCCTCTCTGCAGGCCACCTGTACCAGCTGATGCCAGGGGCACCACCACTTTCTCCCCTACTGAACAACCTAAACCACCTGAGAAAGCCACAAGCGCCCCCTGCCCCCACAGCATCCCCTCCGCCCCTTTGCAGAATCCACACCTTCTACACACCTAACCAGCTTCCTATAGAATGAGCACACCCCCTCCTCCCTAGTGTGAAGTCTGAATGCAGGCCCGAAGGGATGGCAGCCCCACCCCCGCCTCCAGGCCTGAGGGCTGGCCGCTGCTGTGCTGGCCTCAGATAATGAGTCCACATTTCTCCAAGGTGACAGTCACTTATTTCCTCCCCTCCCCCAGCCTCAAGAGCCCCCTTTGTGTCCACTCCTGGTCACTTGGGAGTGCTCTAAGACTGCTGGGCCAGACGAGCCCTGGAGGCACTGAAGCAGGCCAGCGCCAGCCTCTCCGGGCTCAGGGGGTGGAGACCACTCGAGAATCTTTGTCTGGGCTTCTTCAGCCCTTGCCCGGTCCCAGAGAGAGCATTTGTAGCCAGCTGGGATGAATTCATTTTGCAAGCGAGGTTTCCTGAGACTGCAAGCTTTTTGGATGTCACTCTGTCTGGGGCCAGATGGCAAGGTCTGGGGGGGGCGTACCTTTCCAGGTTTGGGGGAGAACCCAAGAGCACAACCATGAAGTGCAGAGGCCTGTTCAGGAACATTCAATTCGCAGAAATACAACCCACCAACCAACCCAGACTGTGCACAGCGGGGACAACACTGGCCTGCATGTGTGTGCGAAGGGAAAGACGACATGTGCAGGAGGACACAGGCCGGCTGCGCGGGGCACACGCCCTGCTGCTTCCAAGGGCTCCTCTGCGGTGGGATCCTGGTCTGAGCACAGCGCCGCTCCTCCCTCTTCTCCCTCAGGGTGTCAGCTCCAGGGCTGTGGCTTCTCGGGTCACACTCTGAGCCCAGGCCCCAGGCCCAGGCCCCAGACGTGGCGGGCACTTGCAGTGTGCTGGGAACTGCTCTCGGCCTTTCCAGTCCACCCCCCACCACGGCCCTGCAGTCGTGGTGTCGGGGGCACTCATGGTGCACAGATGTGGACCTGCCTGACAGAGAGGTGAGTGGTCGCCCAGGTCACAGAGGAGGTCAGGGCCAAGCCAGTGTCAAAGCCAGGCAGGCTGGCTTCACAGCGCCCCTCCCCACACCCGGAGCCAAGCACAGGACAGGCCTCTGGGACAGTCGCCCAGGCTGGGCAGGTGGGGCCCCACCCACATCTGAGGGACGCAGGACAACTGGCTGGAGTTTTAGGATGCCACCCAGGACTGCCCCTTTGGGATTCTGCCATTTTGCTTTTGGCCACTCCTAAGATTCTCTTTGAAAGGCCAGCTCAGCAACTTCACTTCTTGGGAAAAATGGATCAGAAATTATCTTCATCTCTCAGAGAACTTTCCTGCAGGCCTCACGGGGGTCCTCAGGAGGACACTGCAGAGCCAGGCACAGGGGGCAGAGTCTGCTCTTTTCCCACTCGCCCCAGGCCCGCGGGTCCTGGGGTGCGAGTCTGACCATCGCTGGCCCAGAAGCTCCCCCTGCTTCCGCATCCAGTGTCTGATGGCCAGGAGCCCGGGTACATGTCAGGGCTGAGGAAAGAATCCACTTCAACTCGTACATCAGTCCTTCCGAAGTCTAGGAAAAACCGAAGAAGAGCAGTAACCTAGGCCATGTGAAATTTTCAGACAAAGCAAGAGCGGAAGCTGAAGACGGACGCAGTGTCGAGCTGAGAGGGACGCCATCACTCCGCTCACTGTGGCAGGAGAGCAGGTCAGAACCGGAGCACCACTGAGCTGGCTTCGACCTTGAGCCTCTCCTGCACTTGGAGACATGGATAAGGGACAACCCTACAGAGGACCTTCAGGGTCACGGTTCCGTAACCCAGTGTTGCATTTGGGATGGGGAAGTAGAAAATATCAAACATACCGAAGTATGGGTGAAGCCACCACCTAATTTCTGTCCCCAACAGAGGGAAGGGACCAAACCACGTGACAGGAGCTAAGGGGGAAGAGGCAGAGCTAGCTGGCTTCCAGGCACCACACCACGCCGCTCAGTGACCACAGCGAGCGCCGGCCAGTGCCAGCTGCTTCTCCCACAGGCTCCTGGGTCCGTCAGCCCCGGCCACGCTGCCCAACCTCAATCTCGTTGCCAACACCCTCCAAAGCCCACTCAGCAGCCAAGAGCCCCCAGAAGGAACAGGGCGACGCAACTCCCACCAGTGCAGAGTCAACACACACTCACAGGCCACTGGCCTTTGTAGGACGTTATTTATTAAAAACGGACCCTCCGTCCCTCCCACCCGCGCCAGCGAAGGGGTCCTTTCCCAGCACTGTTCCCCGGACGGGTGGAACAATAAGTGTAGGGATGCAAACGTCACAGCCTTCCTAACTGAGGACGAAGTCAGCCTCTCCTGGAGCACGGGGGCAACAGGCCCGCCGGAGCCAGGAATGAACAGTGCACAGCAGTACAGGCCCCAGTGCACCTGACGGGGGCCCGCCACGCCTCCCGCTGCTCCAGGCCCCGGGGGTTTGGACAAGTCCACGACCAGAGGCCCAGGGCTCCACCAGCAGCCTCCTGGGCATCCGCAGACAGCGAGGCACTTAACTCTTGAGAAGGAACAAGGGTCGGTGTGGCTGCTACACATGTGGGAAAGGGTAAAAAAAGGTTGGGTCCAACGCAAACCAAGAACTTACAGGACAGGAAGGCCAGGACTGGGGGGAGGAGAGACAGACCCTTGGCAGGGCCAGAGGTTTACCCACCCATCAGGGTCCGAGCAGAGCCGTTCAGAAGCAACTTCAGCGTAAGGAGCTCGGCCCACACACTGAGTCCCAGGCCAGCGTCCGGGCCGGGGCGGGCTCCGCAGCTTGGACAGTGCAGGCCGCCGCCAGCCCGGCCAGGGGCAGTCCGGCCCGTCAGGGTTCCCCACACGCGGGTCAGCCGCCGACGCCCAGCGTCTCTGCACTACTTCTTCCGCTTCAGTTTCATATCTTTTTTGTGCTTCATTTCTCTGTTTTTCTTCAACTTTTTGCTCTGTCTGGGTTCTTGCTTGGCCTCCAATTTCCTCTTCTTGTCACTAGAGGAGAAGGAGCAGCAGGAGAAAGGATGAAGCGGGCGCAGGTCTGACGCCCTTCGGACCGCACTGGGGACCGGGAGGCCCCGCCCCGCCCCAGCCCAGCGCCTAGTCCCTGGAGGAGCAAACCCACGTCTCGGTATCTGGAGCCCAAGGCCTCTTCAGGGCCCGTTCGTTCGCCTCTCCCCCGACCGCAGGGAAGACCTACGACAGCATGGCAAGGAAGACTCCCTCCCACACGCACCGCTCGGCTTTCCCTGGAAACCGACGCAAGACCCTGGTGACCCTGATACAAAGCATGAGATGCCAGGCAAAGCCTACGATACCTGCTGTGCATATGTTACCTCCCCTAAACAAGAAGAAAGCCTAAGGAGTACTGACTCGGGGACATACTTCAGCTGGCCGGTGGATCCCTCACTGACAGATCAGCGCAGGAGTCGTCCGCTTACCACCTCCTTCCTCCCCCTTCCAGGTTAAAGACTCTCTCCGGCAGCATTGTGCCCTGGGTACCAACACCTCCCTATGAGGAGGGACTGAACAGTTCCATCCAGGGGCCACTGACACTGCCTGGAAGAAGTGACCACTCGGGACAAGGGAGGAAAGAACAGCAAGGCCTCGAAGCACACGGGAAGACGGGTATCAGTGGCTTCGCCTCCCTGAGCACAGACCTCACAGGCACTCAGGCCCTCGGGCACAGGCGCTGCCACACGGGCCCCTCACCGGCAGAGACAGCCAAACCAACGGCAGGGGGGGCCCAGCTCCGCAAGGGCAGAACGGGGACTTCTCCACGCCACACACGTTCCCTGCCCTTCCGTGCCAGCCAAAGCCACACACTCAAGGCCACAGCCACGGCCCTGTGCTGCACCTGCCATACTGTCCAAACGAGAAATTAGGACACGGTGACAGTAGGCTTTTGTGCCCCATCAGAGAGCCTCTTGGGGACCGGGGCCAGCACTGACGGCGGAGTGGAGACCCCACGGCGCTGTATGGAGAGTGCGGAAGGGCGTATCTGATCTCCAGGACCGAAAGTTCCTAGAGGTACAGGACTTCCTCTTCCCAAATGTTTCCAAACTATGCTCTTCAGGGGAACCCCGTCAGTAACTATGGCAACGCCAAGAACTCCCTCTGCCCACCCACCCCAACCGGCTGGAGGAGCCTCATCTCTAGAGGCACAAGGCAGGGAGGCCTCATTCTCCACCCGTGGGAAACACCGGCGAAGGGTCCACCCAGAAACTGTGGTCATCGACATGTGAGACCCTCTGCAGAGGCGCCGTGTGGAGCAAAACTGTGCAGTGGTCCAGGGACCCCTCAGAAGCCCAAGGCCCTTCTACGTGGTCCCCAAGGTCAAAGCTATTTTCATAATAATACCAATACCTTACCTGCCTTTTTCACTTCTATTCTCTCGCTAATGTTCAGTTTTCTGGAGGCTACCAGATATGTGATAGCACAAAAGACTGAATGTAGAATCACCAAATATTAAAAAGATTCGCAAAAATATGAATGTAAAACTCTGCCCCTTTTCTTGCTGAAATTTTTATGAAGGATATTTTTAAAAACCACCAAAACCACGAGTCTGGTATTAGACCGTTAATTCTGAATGAATTAAAAACTTCTCAGTATTTAACTTCCAATGTCAGAAATATGACCAGATAACCCACAAGCCCCGTGGGGTCCATCAGTAACCTTTATGACGCAGGAATGGGAAGCCCCGAACTCTGAGAACCTCGGGCTCGGAGGGCAGTGCAGCGGGTGTAACCACGGGCTCTGCAGTGGACAACCCGGACCGATTCTGGCCCCGCCTCTTACCAGCTGTATGTCCTTGGGGAGGCACCTAACACCTTCAGGCCTCAGTTACTTCATGTAAAGCAGTAACAGAGCCATTGCCTCGTGCTGTTTTGAGGGTGCACAGGACGCTGCATGAAAGCCTACAGGAAGGGCTCGGTCCCTGGCACCGGGGGACTGTCCCCTCGAGCCCACCTCCCTGCGCGCCTGGGAAATACAAGGAGTGCCGAGACCCAGGCCCAGGAGACGCCCCCGCCTGGCCTGCAGGAGGTGCACTACGAAAGGGGCAGCCCACAGGGGAAAAGCAG
Organism: Carollia perspicillata; assembly: GCA_004027735.1. Taxonomy (NCBI): domain Eukaryota; kingdom Metazoa; phylum Chordata; class Mammalia; order Chiroptera; family Phyllostomidae; genus Carollia; species Carollia perspicillata. The sequence goes on along the minus strand of PVKM010007513.1, from coordinate 27,327 downwards.
CGACCGTCTGCCCCGCTGGGCACTCCAACCTGCTGTCTCCTGACGAAGAGCCGAGAGAAGCCCATCCCCCGTCGCGTGTTAGGCCCTCACCTTTTCAGGCTGACGATCGAGGCGTTCTGCCCGGCTTTGTTTAAAACCTCATTCCACTCTTCGTCATCCCCACGGATGACATATCTAAAACAATGGAGGGAAGTATCAAAGCCTGCTCCGAGCAGAAGGGGGCTGCCTGAAACAAGTCAGACAGTGCCACACCCTCATCGGACGTGTGCTGCCGCAAAGGCCAGAGCGGCAGGCAGGAGACCAGGCCTGGGCAGGACCGAGAGGCCTGGGGCCGGGAGGGTCCCCGCCCACCGGCAGGCGCCCGTGACAGGGCAGTCCTGCACGGAGGGCAGTCCTGCACGGGGGGCAGCTGCCCAACTGCTCCCAACTCTAACTGCCCACCAAAGAAACCTGCCACCCCCGCCATCTTCTTGCTCCCCCCACCTCTAAGTGCCCACAAGCCCTGGAACTGCGCCCCGCCCTGCCCTGCCCCACCTCTTGGGGTCTGGTGGTCACGGTATGTCAAGGTTCTAATATGGCGAAGCTGATGGCAGAGCTCAAAACCCTGCCCGGGGACCCCGGTCACCTCCCCGTCTCCCGTGTTCAGTAACCACCATCAGTAATGACCCCGCAACTGCAGGACTAAAGGTCAGAAGGGCACAGAGGCCACCAATCCTGGCGCTGCTATTCACGTCAAGCCACAGGGAAGGCAGTACCCTGCTGGAGCGCCAAGGGAACCAGGGTTCCCAGTACACACAGGGTTCCAGAGCAAGGGGTTTTGTTGCATTGTCTGTTGGAAGTAGAATCCTTTCCTCAAACAAATTCATGTGCAAAAGCTAAATACAGAAGGGTGGCATCAGACACCAGGGCTCATCGACCAGGAGCCCCCTTCCCTGAGGCACGACATGGAATCCGAGGGGGTCTCGGGAGTGTAACTTACACAGCGTGGCAGAGCTGGTGTGGGGAAACCAGTCCTCCAAAGTCATGCAAACAGTGAATTAGGAGGGTTTTAGCTATTAGTGCTTCTAAAAGTGGTCCCGTGAAACACAGCTTCCAGGGCGCCAGGCCCCGGGCTGAGGGACGGAAGAGACCTGCAGACCGATTGATTCTCTGGGCGCCAGAAGCCCAGGCAGAGCCTTCGCCTCCCAGGAGCAGCGCGAGGGCCTTACTGAGAGAGGTCCATGTTCTTCAGCTTCCCCACTTCTTTCTTGTGCTTCTCCTGGAATTCCTTTGCTGCTTCATCCTGCGGCCAACGCCCCACAGACAGAGTAGGTCAGAGTCAAGCGGGGGACGAGTCGCAGACACAGGCGAGGGGCAGACTGTCACCACGGTGCGCAGCCACCTCCCGCTCCTCAGTGCCCCCCTCCACTGTCACAGGCAGCACTTAGCCAGCGTGAAGGAGTAGGAAACACCCGTCTGAAAAGGCTACAAACAGCAGGTTCACAACAGCAGCTAGACTGCTCTGCAGCTCGGGCACATTGAGGCAGGCGCGCGCGGGGAGAGACGGTCGCCCAGGCCCACAGACGTCAGCACCGGCAAGCTCGCCCAGTGCAGGGGACTCTTGCTGAAGGGGACCGGGCACACGTACCAGGTCATCACTCAGCGTCTTCATCGTGGGCTCCATGACCACGTCCTTCACGGCCACCATCTGCTCCTCAATGGCCTTTTCCTGAACTTCGCTGAAGAGCTACAGAAGACAATGGCCAAGAGGCAGACGATGGAGCGGCCGCGGGGACCCGTCAGTCAGCACCAACCCCACGTGGTCGGGAGCACATGTGTCCACGGTCCGAGTACAGAAGCACAGACAGCTCAGACACCAGACGCCCAGCCTCAGCACCCCCGGGGAGAACACTGCAGATGCGGCCGCAGCCCCCCAAGGCCTCAGGCTGTGCACACATGCAGGCGACAAGCTGCGGCCAACATGGCCAAATGCATGACCCATTCATCCTGGGGCGGGGAGGGGGCTGTTACGGTACATTACCCGAACAGACCAACACCGTGCCCTCGGCCATGGCTACCTTCACGACTTTGCGGATGAGCCGGTTGAACAGTCCCATCAGCTGGCCCGAGGGCAGCTCAATCTCCTTTTCCAGCTGGTCCACGGACTTATGCTGCAGGCCAAGCCCCAAGAGAAGAGCCTGGAGGACGGAAAGCCTTCTGAGTGGCCGCCGTGCCAGGCCTTGCCCAGCAAAGGGCACTGATAGCAGGGGGCCCTATCTTGATTGACCAGAGCTATCTGGTACAAAACATCGACCGCCCGTGTGTATTTTGGAATCTTCTCTTTCGCCCTTTCGCTGAAATGACTGAGCAACACTCCCTCTTCCTAAAACTCCCAGACTGACTTATCCTGACAAGCGGCTGCTTCACAGCTATGCTGCGGAAGTTCGTGTTGCTCCGAGACCCCGGCTAAGGTGCGGGGGGAACTAGGGCCACGTGGCAGAAGAACGTGGGCTCCAACTGCAGCTCCTCACATGCCTCCACGTCAGAGCCCCCTGTGCGCCGCGGGGTGACCTCTCCCCACCCGCCTACCAGAATTATATGCACAGAATCACGTCCAAACATCCAGCATGAAACTCACTCCACAAACCCAGCCTCTCCCCCAGCACACAAGCAGCGAAAGACCTACCGACTGGGCAGCAGACAGTGCCAGATCGCCCAGCTGGTTCAGGAAATATAGCCGGGAGATGGCCGGGACCATGTCCATGATGAGGTGATAGTCGACCATGCTGCGTGAATACATCTCCAGCCTCTTCAGGTCGTAGGGGAGAAACAGGGCTTCCAGGTCCTCCCGGCGCAGGGCTGCACACAGGACCAAGCCACACGGATCAGGGCAGTCCCTGGGTGGCATCCGAACAGCTGCTCCTCCACCGGCCCTTCAGCCCGAGCAGGACGGCGGAGGGGCCGCCGGAAAGGGCCTGCCTCCCGACACAACACGCCACCCAGCCAGCTCCTGCCAAGGGGAGGCAGCTCTGGGCCATGTGAGGGGTGGGGGGCAGGTGACCCTCACCCAGAGTTCCACACCAGCACATCAGACCAAGGATCCCCTGCCCCAGGGCCAGAGGGACACAACACCCCTTCCCCACCTGGTCACTGTCCCCAGGACCCACTTCACAGAAAGTGGGCCTGCTTTGTCCCGCTTCAGGGACAATGGTTTTCAAAACGTCATGGGCAAAACAAAGCACACACACACATTCAGCAGGAGGAAAGCGGGAGCCCAGAGCCGTGAGTTCGCCATCCTTACACTTCTCCGTATTTTAAATAGTCAAACAGAATTTGTGATGCCCAGCGCACCTCTATGTGCTGGCCACAGAGGGTGGCGGCACACTCTCACAATCGGCGGCACACCGATTTGTGAAATCAGTGGGACGACTTCACAAATGAAGGAACTCGAGCCTCGGAACAGAGCTAGCTACCCTGCTCACAGGATTTAATCGGGTCCCACGATTCGCTAGCTGAACCACCTGCCAGGACATCTCTGAAGTCGAATCACATCCCCCAAGTCCTGTTATGCAGAAAGCTACTGTGGCAGCGCCCCTAAGGCAGAGCAGGGCCTGCTGAGCGGAGGCCCTCGGGGGAGAGACGCAGGCCTGGGACCGGCCCATCGGTTCCCAGCCCCTCCCCTGTTCCGGACTACCACATGCGCCTCCTACTTCCACACAACCAAGCCACTACCAGCCCTCCACGTCGCCCCGCCCAGCTCACCTGGCTGTGCTGGCTTCCCGATGTTCCTGTTCTGAATGATGTTCAGAGCCAGGGCAGGCGGGAAGGTGCTGAACTGGTAGGACAGCAGAGCTAGGAACCGCCTTCGGAAATCTGTGGGGGACAGTCGGAGTCAGAGGGCTAGGAGCCCCTGCCTGTCACCCGCCGTCCCTCTTCCACTCAGAAGTACCTTTCCAGAAGGCCGCGAGCCAGGCTCCCTGGTCAGCCTCGCTGTCGTCAGTCAGCGTCTTCAGCATGATGCACGAGTGCTCTCCAGTCAGGTCATTCTGGAAAATGCAGATTCGTGACTGGCACCAGAGCCCCCTTTTGCAAACAATCCGTCATCGCTGAAGGGTACGAGCTCTCTGAAAATCAAGGCTCCACCTCGCCTTCCTCTCTGCAGATGGCCCCTCACCGAGAACACACAAGCATTCAGAAAAGAACCTTTTCATCCTTCCAACACTAACTCAGCCAGCTGGCCGACACCTTCCATACCCACGCTCTTTGCCTTCCCTCTCTGAAGGACGAGGTGGCCGCCTTTTCTCCCACCCCCACTCCCCCACTCAAAGCCAGCATCCCTGCAATCACACCCCTCTGCGGTACTGTTTTGTGCATGATTTCTGCAGGATCACACCCGCAGGAGACCGACAGGTTCTACCACCTCCCGTCTGACAAACCCCCTTAACTACAGTCTCCCTCCAGAACCCCGCTCCCCGGCTCCCTTTTGCTTTGTGTAGGACGCCTATTCAGTCTGTTTCTCACCTCCCATTCTCTCCAGTCACGTTGCACTGAAGCTGTTTTCACTCAGATCATTAACACTGAGGAGTCCAACAGCCAATTGCGTTTCCTCATCTTAGTTATTTTCTGAAAAGCAATCGACTCCCTTCTGGAAACACTCGCTCATCTTGGCTGTGACACCAGCCCCCTGCCTTTCCCCTGGAAATCGAGCGGCTCCCTCTCAGTCTCCTTTGCTGTCTGCTCTTCCTCAGTTCTCCTAACACCAACGATTCCAAGGACTCACCCTCTTCTCTAGCTCCCTTCAGTCCCTGCTTTCCAATAGCTTTAAACACTGATTCACTGACAGAACAAGAGTACAGATAAGACTCTGCATCTGTGGGTTCCTCATCTTCAAAATCAACCAACCACAAATGCAACACAGTCTGGAAAAAAATGTTACATTTTGCTGATGTACTATGTAGTTAGAGGTCTACTATGGTTGATGAACTGAACACATACAGCTTTTCTTGCCATAATACCCTAAACAATACAGAATAACAACCATTTACACAGCATTTACATCACACTAGGTATTATAAGTAGTCTAGAAATGATTTAAAGTACAAGGGAGAGCACCTGTAGGCTATGTACGAATACTGAGCCATCTTATATAAGGGATGTCAGTGTCCCCAGGGGGAGGGGGTGGGAGCTGTTTGAAACCAGGCCCTGTGGATCCAAAGAGCAAACAGCATTTACGAACACACGCTGTATATAGTAATGCTATTAAGTTCTGGGGTGACAGCAGTGAAGACCAAAAATACTTGCCCCACAGGAATACATCCTATTAGGAATGTGCCTATGACCCCCAAACCACCTCCAGTTCCAACCCCCTCCTTGAACCCCGGACTCCTACAGTCACCTGCCTACTCCATATTTCCTCACGAATGGCTCTCAGGCATCTCACACGACTATGCCCAAAAACATCCCCACTTTTCCCTCCAGTGGGTCTCATCTCAGCAAAGCACAGCACCCACGCCCCTTTTCTCAAGCCAAAAATCTAGTACTTTATCCTTGACCTCCTGTTCACTCGTCTGCGACGTCCAACCCTTCAGTGCCAGTCAGCTTAACCTCCAAAACCCACTCTTCATTACTTGACCTTCAAACCAAACCACCACATCTCTTACCCACTCCTCTTCCTGCCAGCCTCTGTCCACTGTCTCTAACCCCATCCTCCAACGGAACACGAAGGCAATGCAGGGTCCTTACTGAGACCGAACTGCCCACTGCCCAGTGCTTTCACAGACCCCCCAGCCACACTGGTGCTCTTTTGTTTCCTTCAATCAGTCACCAAGTTCAGGTCCACCTCAGGCCCTTATGCTCATTGCACCCTCTGCTTAAAAACACTCTCTTGCCCTGGCTAGTGTGGCTCAGTGGATTGAGCGCCAGCCTGCGAACCAAAAGGTCACCAGTTCGATTCCCAGTCGGGGCACATGCCTGGGTTGTAGGCCTAGGAGAGGCAACACACGTTGATGCTTCTCTCCCTCTCGTTCTCCTTCCTTTCCCCTCTCTAAAAATAAGTAATTGAAATCTTTAAAAACAGACCAACAAAAAACACTCTCTTTTTCACAACTATTCCCTTCTGATCGTTCAGGTTTCAGTTCCAAAGGCCACCCTTCAGAGGCCTGAAAATGTATTTGTCCACTTTTCTGTCGCCTATTTCCACCCATTAGAAAATAAGCTTCATGGAGTAGCCTGCTCGCCACCTGACTCACTGTAGGCTGCTAAATAAAAAAATTTTTTTAATGAATTGACGACCACAAACTCTTTCCCTCCCATAATAATTCTCCTTGGCTTTGTCGTGCACTCTTCTCCTGAAACTGCTTTTCTCTCTTTTTCTTTTCAAAGGAAATTCAAGGAGGCCCCAGGTTACAGGGTTCCAGAATTCATGCCCCTGAAGTATTCTATAATCCAGCGCCATGCCCGGGATGCCCCAGGAGCGGACTACGCAGAGGAGGATGAACAGGTGCCCACACTGCCTTCCAGTGAGGACGGGTGTTCTGGGGTCCGCTGGAACGACCTCCGGGAGACATGGGAACAGCTGCTCAGAGCAGAGCAGGGGCCACCGGGGCTCTGTGCAAGGACAGACCTGTCACCAGCTGTAGCCGCAAACCCACACCCCTCCTCTGCCAGACGCCTCACTCACCGGGGTCTGTCGCAAATAAACAGGAACAAACCCAGCTCGTTTCCAGAACCTACAAAGACACAAAGAGAGCAGGTCACTCTGTGTGCATTCTGACAGCCAACAGACGAAGCTGGGAAGGGCCGGGGGGACAGGGAGTCGACAAGCGTCTGACACATGCCCACCGGAAAGGCAGACGCCCAGCCCACAGAACCCTCAGTTCAGACGCCAAGGCCCAGGGGGTGGCTCGAAGAGGACGGACAGGCGAAGCCTTACTTGAGGAGCCTGGGGGTCAAGCCATAGGACACACCCAGGTAATCCAGGCGCTCAGCAGGCCTCTCGTTCAATTTGAGGAGCAAGGGAGGCAGGTCCTTCCGGGGGGTGACGACCTCTTCCAACAAGCTGACGGCCTAGAGGACATCGGGGGAAAGCACAGTCCACCCGGCCGAGGGAAAGGAAGGTGGGTGGCACTCCCTGGCATCGCCACCACACCAGGCTCTCAACCGAACGCAACACATGCCTAGGCGGGCTTCTTGGTTTGTCCCCGTGGTTTTTAAAATCCAGGAACACCAGTCAGTCCAGTGCTCATTCCTAAGTACACCGGCCCCTCAGATAAGCATGGAATCATACTGCTCAGACCCAGACGCAGAAGAGCCACAGGGTTTAGAATGTCTAACGGATTTACGAAGAGAAAAGGCAGGGTTCCAAAGATGCAGGCTGAAGGCCCAGGTCTACCGCTGGATGGCTCCGTGACTTGGGAAGCGACAAGCCCCTGAGTCTGACCAAAAATATAAGCCCCTTCCCCGCCTCTGCAACAGGCACACTGTGAAACTCAAACGAATGTGCGCAGAAAGCTGTCCCAGCTCCCAGTGTTGACCACACTTCTTATGGAGGGAGACACTTCACTGAGCTCGGGCTTAGTCCTGAGAGCGGAGAGTGGGAGGGTGGTCTGAAGCTGGGTGTGCATCGCCATCACCTGGGAGCTTGCTAGGACTCACGTTACTGGGCCTCGCCCAAGCTTCTGATTCCGGTCTAGAGCAGGACTCAAGAATCTGCATTCTTAACAAGTTTCCAGGTGATGCTGATGCTAATCTGAAGATCTCAAATGTTAGGCTCAAGAAAGCAGCAGCTTCTCCAAAACGGGAGAAAGAACCTGCTACTACTCAGAGAAAGCAGGCCACTAAACAGTTCTCAATGATGCTCCCAAAGACCCAGGGAAGAATCCTCCCAGGAGCCAGGAGTTCAGCCAAGAGTTGCTCACCTCGCTGCTGACGGTGTGAATTTCTTGTGATGTCTCAACAGCCTTCTCCTCAAGACAAGGGAACCTGCCTTCATAGTACATTTGCAGCAGCTGCAGAGCTCGGCTCCCGTAGCCCATCTGCGAGCACACACGCAGGGCAAAGGAAGAGATGTTCCAGTCTGTCTGAACAACTGCTACGCTCCCGCACTGCTCCCAGGAAGCCTTCGCTCTGGGCCCAGCTGCTCTTGACAAAGAACCAGAGCAGAGCCCTAACGACTGAGAGCAGCATGGCCCTCGCACTCACACTGCGCAGCCCACCAAGAAGAGCCCGTTTTCCACCTGAGGGCGAGGACGGCAGGCTGGGATTGCTGGTCCACAGGTCAGCAAGCCCAACCTGGCCTCTCCACAGCTAACCCCTCGGTGGGGATACCCGAGGGACAGGAGGTAACAAAAGGTAGATCTGGTTCACGAGCCCCGTCCTCACAAGGGAAGAGCGAGCACACACAATTGTCCTGCCCACCCACCCCGCCCCCAGCTCCACAAACTCTGTAGCAGGGAAATGCCTAAAACCGCTTGCTCCCAACCAGCTTCCCCTTCACACGGCCACATATGCCTGCCCTAACAAGCCAGCAACACAGCTACGGCCAGTTATGGCACACCAGGGCTCAGAGGTGTGAGGACACGTTACCCCTTGATAATCCGGGTGAACAGCAATGCGAACCACCCTTCCACCTGAAAGACCACCGAAGTCTGGATCTTGGAACTGTGGGGGAGACACAAGCCAGCAACTTAGCAACACGACACGTCCTCCGACACCACCAGCTTCCCTCACACCGACGTGCCAGGGAAAGCACATCATCACCTGTTCTGACACTGTCCACGGAATCAGGTCTCCCGAAGCCTTCTTCCCTCGAGACAGGCTGCTCAAGATGGACTGGCGAGAAATCTCCCCCTCCAGGCACACCTGTGGGGGAGGCAGAGCCATGCAGACAGGAAGGCCCGGCCCAGGGAGAGCACCCATTCACAGAACTTCATCTACGTTCTCCTGCTTCCCTGACTAGGCCGGCTGTTGCCACCCCAGGTCAGACTTAACCCTGACTCATCCCTTTCCGATGGAAGCTTCATTACTACACCCCACGGGTACCCTGACACTGTCACTAACAAGACACAGGACTGACATCTTCCTGGCCCAAAGAGCAAGACCACACTAGGAGGGCTCCATGCATGAGCATGCACACACACCGCTGAAGACCACGGCGTGCTCATGCAGCTCTGTAGGAAACAGTGGGAACGTATGAGGACTCAAGTATCTGACAGGAGAACAGCTAAACACAATACGGTGCATGCAAGTACTGAAATACGATGCAGCCTTTAAAAATGATGCAGGCTAGCCCTGGCTGGGTAGCTCAGTTGGTTGGAGCACCATCCTGTATACCAAAAGGCTGTGAGTTTGATTCCCAGTCAGGGCACATACCTAGGTTTCAGGTTCACTCCCCAGTCGGGAGGCTTATGGGAGGCAACCAAGCAATGTTTCCCTCTCACACTGATGTGTGTGTGTGTGGGGGTGCCTTTCCCCTCTCTCTAAAAATTAATAAAAATATATCCTTGGAAGATAATTAAAAAATTGTGCATATTATAAATATTTGACACACTGCAAAAAAAGAAAAAAAGATTACCAAGCACTATAAGCCCATGCTTATAAAAAGGTAAAATGATGCAGAAATGCATGAACAAGTGCCAGCCATTATAAACACTTTTCCTATCAGTTTCTTGTAATTTCGTAAGTACCATGTACTGCTTTTGTAATAAAGGAAGAGAACAAACAGTTCTGTGGTAGGAGGAGCTCTGAGTCAAAACACGACTGGCCAGTTCTGACTCTCACCCACCCAGGAGCAGTGGGCCCTCGGGCTCCGGGCCGAGGAGCTTGCCCCCCGGCACACCCTCCACGCCTGCCTCAGGAACACCCAGCCTCTTGGCTGCAGACCAGGAATCTACAGCTCCCCCTTCTGTGCTGCGTTTACTGAGCCACCATCCCTTTTGATTTCCAAAATCAATGCCACAAGGACGCCTCGGCTTCCGCACCTGGACGACAGCAAGCACTTCGGGAAGGGCATTCTGGGTGGGGGGCACGGGAGGCAGGAGGCAGAAGAGATGGTGGGCCGGTGCATCCGAGAGCATCTGGAGGTCGTTGGGAGAGTTCTGTGGACACAACCACAGGTCCGTGAGAACCGCTCCTCTGGCTGTCCTTTACTCCAGATGCCACTTGGAAGCAGGGGACGGCTGGAGCGCTGCCCTCCCCGCAGCCGGGCGACGAGCCGACACCCTGCAAAGTGCCTGTCTAGCATCTGGGGCAGTCAGCCTGAGCCTCTCTGAAATGGCTGAAGTGGGACTTAGCCTCAAACGTTTGCCGTCACCTGCCCGTGAGTGCCGAGGCTGCAGGGCGGCGCGGAGGACTGCTGAGTCGGCACTGCCCACTGCCCAGCTGGGACGCAAGCTCTGTCCTGACGAGAGGCTGCGACTCCAGGAAAACCCATCGCCACTCCTGACAGCGACTCTTCCGCCTTCCAGTAACGGGCGTCCATGAAACTGCTACCCAGACACCCAGCACACGTCCTTCCCAACATGCTCCTCAGTGGTCAAGACATTCAAATATTCTCACTCCCTGCTCCTCAAAAGTAGCCCAGAGCAACAAGGCTGATTTCAGGTCAAAGAGCAGCAACCGCTATGTCACCTGAGCCTGAGAGCTTGGCAGACAGGTGAGAAACGGAGCAGCCCTTTACAATGGGCAATGCTCCCCACCTCCCCAGTGCCCAGGCGCAGCGCTACACACAGGAATTCCACACTCCACAGCCCAACAATCTCAACAATAGTGGGAGACACAATTTCTCCACCAAGATCACTGGCCCTTGCCAATGTTCGGACACTGAAGTCCCAGTAGAAGTCACCTGACCCACTCCACTGCGTAACAGAAGATGCAAAAGGCCAAGGAAAAGGGGACTGTCGGGGCTGGAGTGCACCCAAGGGCTAGTGGCAGTCACCTTGTAGTGAGAAGCCACGTAGAGAGCCATGAGCCGTTGGAGGAAGACTTCGGAGGCCTTGTGGTAGCAGAAGAGGGTGTCTCTGTTAACATAGTAGCTGGGTTTGGAGTTAAGCCATCGAAACAAATAAAAGACAACCCACAACAGGACATACTACTCCCAAGGGTGACCTGGAAAGGTGGGTTCCCCTCACCTTGGGAACGGGGACCCCGCTTCCTGAGCAGAAACACATCAGGGAGAGAAAGAGGAGGAATCAAGAATGCTCAGCTTTCCCCTCTCCCTAGAAGCCAAGGGCCAAGCCTTTCCCGCAACCATCCCCCCGCCTCCCCCTGCCCCTCCGCAGGGCACATGGAGCCCGGGAGGATACAGGTCACAGGCCTCGGGCAGCGGGCAGCCTGACACGATGCGGGTAATGTTGAGGCAGTCCAGGCACAGCAGGTCGTTCAGCCACTTCTCCACCGCATCCCCAGGGGCGTAGCGGATGGACTCCTGCAGGGACACCTCATGCAGTGTCCGCGCTGTACCCGCAAAACACACACACACACAATGAGAAACGGTGATTAAGTACTTTTTGGGTCAAAGAGCAAAGCAAATGTCTTACTGTATCTTTGTCACAGCGTGCCCACATAAATATGGCTCGAGAATTTAAACTGAGTGGCTTGGACCCTTCTGGCAGATGAGCGGCTTGCCGGGACACCGATCCCAAAGGGCTCTCACTAAGTCGATGCAACTGAGCCCCGGGATGGGGACAAACAAGAGTGCCGCCACCAGAAGGCCCAGCCAGGCTCCCATCCGATCACTGGCTTGCTACTCTTTGGAGAAAAGCAACTCCAGCTCTTGGGGACTGAGCCTTTCTGCCTCGCTGTAGGAAGCTCTGGTACCACCCATGACGTCACGAGGGGGAAGGGCCAGCAAGAGTCTAAAGGGACTCGCTGCGCGTGCAGGGCCCATGCAGAGCCCCAGGCACCTGAGGCCAGCCTGGCCGTGGTCGTGGTCTTGTTCTCGGCGGTGGTGCTGATCTGGCTCTGGGCGCTCTGCTGGCGCAGCTGCTGAATTAGCTTCAGGGACAGGGACCGACCAGTGCCCTCGTAGCTGCAGCAAGAACAAAGGCAATCAGACACAAGGGCCCAAATCCATTCTCCGGAAGGGGGAAGAGAACTACTTTCTTTAGCCTACGGCAGCAACACCAGACTCCTGCCTGCTGAGGGCGGCCCTGCCCACCTCTGAACTTCTGGGACCACACAGGCACCCCCGAAGGAGGCAGGGCAGCTCAGGGGCTCAGCCCAGGGCCGTCCTGGGCTCAACTCCTGGCACGTCTACTTAGTGCTCCCGGGTGAGGAACGCAACCTCTCTCAGCCTCATCCTCACAAGGGGCCTGTTCCACACACCCCACAGAGGACTGTGCTGCGAACTAAGTAAAATAAGGACTGAAAAAGTTACGTGCGTAAAGCCTTTGCATGAGACTAAAACACAGTTAAGTGGTCAATTAATGCGCGCTGCTGTTAGAAGTGACATGCTTGAAGGAAGGAACAGAACATTTCCAGTTTGGAAAATCAAGATTAAACAAATCTGCTACTGAAACAATTCTTTAATTACTACTTTCACTTAAAAGGTAATGTAAAACAAGTCGCAAAAAAATTGGAAAAAAGATTTTTTTATAACCTGATAGCCGAACCACCACTTTTCAATCATATTTCCTCCTTGTCTGTCTTCACAAGCATATGTGACCACAGGGTGCGGACTGCTCAGTGGTCTTTCTTGTTCATTAGTGCTTTGTTTTCTAGTTCTCGTAACTACAGTATTTAGAGACTATATAAATACTTTCTCTTACTCAAGTACGACCTCTAAAGAATGATCAAAGTACTGGAATTTTAAACTATTTTATTGTGTTTTATTCCTCCTCTCCACCCCACATAGCAAAACTTTCTTAAAGGAATTCCACCAAACTATTTAAAAATAAAAACAAGAATAAGCACGAGCAACAACACTAAAAACTTCTGTGCTTTGTCCAAAGGACATTATCCAAAGACATTATCAGGAAAGTGAAAAAAACAGAACAGGAGAAAAATTTTGTATATCATATACCTGATAAGGGGCTTATATCTAGAATGTATAAGGAACCCTTATGACTCAGTTAGGACAGACAACCCATGAGAAAATGAGGAGAGGATCTGAGCAGCTATTTCTCCAAAGAAGATGCACAAACAGCCAATCAGCACATAAGACAGCCCACGTCACCAGCCATCAAGACGATGCAAAGGAAGACTGTAGGAGACACGACACCACTTGGCACTCCTGAGGATGGCTATAATCAAAAAGGCTGACAGCCCTAGCTGGTGTGGCTCAGTTGCTCGGGTGCTGTCCCACAAACCGAAAGGCTGCCGGTTCTATTCCCAGTCAGGGCACGTGCCTGGGTCACAGGTTCGGTCCCCACTTGGGGGTGTGTAGGAGTCAGGCGATGGATATTTCTCTCTCACATCGATGTTTCTCTCCCTCCCTTCCCCACTCTCTAGAATCAATAAAAGGGGGAAAAAGGACATACGATGAACGGTGGCATGGACATGGAAAAACTGGAACCTTCCTACACTGCTAGTGAGAATGTAAAATGAAACAGCCGCTTTGGAAAACAGTCTGGCAGTTCTTCAAATGATTAAACAGAAATTTAACCATTTTACTCAGTAATTTCACTCCTAGGTAAACTGAAAACACTCCCACACAAAAACCTGTACACAACCATTCACAGCAGCGTTACTCCTAAAAGGCAAGAGACAGAAACAACCCAAATGTCCATCAACAGATGAACAGAAAAGCAAAATGTTTCTCAACACACAACAGAATATGATTTGGCCATGAAAGGAATGAAGTACTGATACAAACTACATGCATGAACCTTAAAAACATTATGCTAAGTGAAAGAAGCCAGTTGCAAAAGATCATATGCTGTATGACTCCATATACAAGCCATGTCCACAACAGGCAAATCTGTAGAAACAGAAAGTAGACTGAGGTTCCCTAAGACTGGGGCAGAGGAGGGGCGGTCTCCTTCTGGGCCAATGAAGCTGTTCTAACACTGAGTGTGGGGATGACTGCACTGCTCTGCGAACACACTAAAAACAATCCAACCCCACACTTGAAATGGGTAAACGGTGCGGTGTGTTGAATTATAGCTCAACAAAGCTGTTACCAAAAAGAGTAAAATCCACTTTAAATATTCTCAGTATTAAGTAAAGCATTCACACTAATAAATCTATAATAGAATTCTTTGTTCAAGATGTGACTTCCATATCAAAATCTTTCTAATATTGAACATGTGTATTTTTGACCTGGAAAATTTTCACAGTGATCATGGAAAACAGCAAATTAAAAACAGTAAGTAAACTATATTTATGTTCTTGATCAAAGTGAAAAAGTAAAATAAAGGCAAAGAAAACGTACAGCAGAATTCTACCCGAAGCTCTCTCTAGATGAATGGATCGCCAGCGATTCCATTCACTGGGGCCTGTTTTTTCTAAATCTTCTAGAGCAAACATGAACTAAGTACTTCAAAATTTGAAAAAAGCTCCTCGACCAGTATAAACCTGCTTTCTTATGCCAATTATAGAGTTACTTTCATACTATATTTTCACACAATTCTAAGATATAAGACATTGATATTGCCGTCCTTGTACTTTTAAAAACTAGTCCAGGCCCGCAGACCGGAGACGCTCACCACCTGAGCTATGAAATTCTCCAGTCTGTGTGTCCCATTTAAGGTCAGACCAGAGGCAGCCTACGGCTGATTACTGAGAGGCCCGCTCCCATTTGCAAGAGCCCTAGAAGAGGTGGAAGCAGCCCCAAAGACTCAGACTTGGGGAATCAGACTTCCCCACCTGTGCCAATTGGTTACATGCCACCTATGGATCTGCAAGACCCAACCATGGGAGCCCCCAGCACGCACCCCGGTGCCTTACCCGTTGATGGTGGATGCCATGAAAACAAGGTAGGGGCCCAGGAGGCTTTTCACCAGGGGCAAGGGGATGGCGGCGGCCTCGTCAATCACAACAAGTTCGGCCTGGCCCAGTTTCACGGCGTCTGCGGGATGTATATACTGCGGGAAAGCAACATTTACATGGTTAACTCGGCCACCTGATGTCCCACTGCTAATCACTGCTGACAGAGAAGAGAACAGCATCCAGAAGGCCTGTCTCTTGTCTCTCTCTCCCCCTTCCCATTTCTTCTTTCTTGCATTCCTCCTTCCCACTTTTCCTTGGCAGGGCAAAAACGTAACGGCTTGGAATCAGACGTCTGGGTTCCAACAGTTCAACCACCAATCGTGTGACCATAATCGAGTCACTTAATCACACAGAGCCTCAGAGTCCTGTCCTGTAAAATGGAGGAGATACCTATCTGATGGCTATTTGAGAGAAAAATCAGGTAAATCTAAAAATTCTCTGCACGGTGCCTGGCCTGGCGTGGCAGGTGATGCCTCCATTTCCCTCCTCTCCTCTGTGTTCTCATGCTTCCCCCCAGCCTCACTCAGGCCCACCGGCCAGAGGCACAGGCTGGCCCTGGCAGTGGCTAACAGGAGGCTGTCAGATTTCTCAAGCACCCGTGAGCTGGGTGCCGTGCACCAGGCTCTGATACTATCATTATAAAGGTTAAGTCTCCCTGCACTAGTGGACACTTCTAGACTTATTCCCCCCCAATACACATAACAGGCACATGTTTATTTATATTATTAGTTTGGCCGCCTAATGCCACAAACTTGCCATAAGCTTGACATCCTTTGCATGCAAACAAAGGGAAGCCCCTTCAGTCTCTTCAGGACTTCCTGCTATTTTTAAGTTTGCCAAAGGACATGAAGAGATATTTTACAGGAGAAAAACCTGCAGAGCCAGTGAACAGAAACAAAGGCACTCGACCCCACGAAGTACCGTACGTATTCAGTGCAGCATGAGGGCAACAGGAAATCCCAGTCCACGCACGCCGGTCAAACTTAAACCGCAGTGGGACACCCAGTGTTCGGGAGGACTTGGGGGAACAAAAACTCAAAAAAAAAAAAAATGCTGGTGTGAAGGTAAATTTAAAGAATCTGGCAAAATCCAAGAAAGCTGCAAAGCTACATATCCTGTAAAGCCCAACAACTCCACTTCTAGAAACATATAAATAAACTGTAGTATATACATATAGTGCTTAACATCAACCAGATCTGTAAGCTTCAATCTGGAGCAATCTTAAAAACAAATGTTGAGTCAAAACAGGCAAGCTGAAAAAAGACAAGTATAGTACGTTACTGCTTATAGACACATAATTATGTAGTAAAATATGAACACGTGAACTGAAAGGAAACACACCGATCTCAGAATAGAGTGACCATGGGGAGTGACAGAAGGGAATGGGACAGGGCAGGTTCAGGAGGGACTTCAACTGTACCTGAGATGGTTCAGAGTTCTAAAACGAAAAACAAAAGTGACTTCTAAAATACGAAGCAAACATAGCAAACAGCAAAATGTCAACATTTCTTAAGCCCGAGTACCGGGCATCTGAGTGTTAGAGTGGCCTTGGTGTTTCTCTACACATGTGAAGTTTTTCATTACACATAAGATTTTGTAACTACTTTGCTGGAAGCTGTGGGTCAGGCAGGCAGCCACCCCACTCACTCAGGATGCACATCCTCAGTAAGGCCCCGTACCTTGGATTCTTGAAGGGAAAAGACGAAACAAACAATCATCAAAGCAGCAGAAAGCAGTCCCCTAGAGGAGGCGTAGCAGACTTTAATCTAACATCCTTTTTATCGCCACCCCACAAATGTCTAGCACGAAGAAGGAAGCCTCACAGGGACATAAACGGGGCCTCATGAGGTCAGGTCGCCGCTTCTGTGTTTAAGCTCCAGTCTGGAAACAAGAGGATGCTGGTAACGAACGCGAGAGGGACTCGGGCTGAAAACCCGAGGAGCGGCAGGAGCTCAGCCAGGGCGTTTCCGGGAAAGGTTTTCCTTCTTAAATTGTGTCTTTTTCTTTGGTTTTAATAGGTCTCTGTATTCTCACTGCCTGAAGCCTACTCCCCACCCCAACATCAGTCTTTCCTGCTCTCAGCTCAGGGAATCAGGCAAAAGAGGAAGAAATGTACAGAACGAGAGATTCTAGAAAAAAACCTAGTAAGAAGAAAAAATTAAGATCCTTAGGTAAGAGGCATGGACACTCAACATCTTTTATAACTTGGACTCTGACAGGTATACCTCCTTCAGGGTGTGGCTCCCTGACAGGTATAAAGGTCAAGGGCATAAACTGCCAAGTTTACCTGGCCCACTTCCCACTTCAACCCAACTCCAAAAATAATCAATGAACCTCTTCCATTAAGAGCTTGTGGGTTGCCGTCCCTCCTTCAAGCCTGGCACACTGATGCTTCTCTACAATTTAACAAAACTTGCAGCCTTTGGACAAGTACAAACCATTCAGGCTTACAGAGCACTGGAGATTTATAGAGCTTTTTGGGGAAACGCTGTTTAAGAAGGAAAATGGAAAATGGGCTACCACTGAACCACAACGATTCAGAGTCCATGCTTGCAAAGTTCTTTTTTTTTTAAAGACCGACCTTCCTTCCTTCCTTCCTTCCTTCCTTCCTTCCTCCCTCCCTCCCTCCCTCCCTGAGAGTAGAAAAGAGAAAGAAAGAGAGGGAGAAAGAATCAATGTGTGGTTGCCTCTTGTGTGCCCCCCACCAGGTACCTGGCCCGTAACCCAGCCACGTGCCCTGACTGGGAATGAAACCGGCGACCCTTTGGTTGGCAGGCCAGCACTCAATCCACTGAGCCACACCAGCCAGGCCAGTTCTTTTCTTTCTTTTAAACGGTGAGGTTATTGTTCTAGTTACCGAGGCACCATTTCGAAACCTACTGTACCTAAACAAAATCAGAACTGGTGTCAGATAGCATACTCTCAATCCCATTTACTGAATTTTCAAGGGTCAAAACTACAACTTTTCAAGCTGTCTAAATACATCTGTTAGTTTGCTTGAGTGTTTTTCTTTAGAAGAGGCTGAAAATCTGGAATTGGTTTGTCCTAAAACAACTAGCACATAAAAGACAGGCAATTACACAGGACACAAAGCGACTATAAAAAAACAACTTCGAGCCATTTAAACACAGCGGGGCTTCAGAGCGCGCCTCACCTGAATGGTCTGCCTGTGCTCTCGGAACACGTTCACTCGGATCACTGCTTTGTTAAATTCAGGGTTCAAAGACTGAATAATCTCATAATCCAGATGCTCCTGATGGGGAAAGAGTCCAACCAGCGACAAACAGTGAGAAAGGAAGCGTGCAGTCTAAAGACTTCCCCCGCATTTGAACTCAGCACTGAACCAAAATAGACTCTTCTCATCCTGATCACCTACCTGATACTGCAGCGCATCGAACCCTTTAAACACAAATTCAAACAGAGTGTGGAGGTTATCGGGGCTCGGGGAGGTAACAAAGATATTGGAGTACCTGTTGAACAAAAGAAGAAGAAAACTTTTTTTAAGTAATCTGGAAATCTAAGAAATGTTTGGGGAACTTAAGAAAAAAGAAAACATTTCTGTTTGCCCAAGTCGCACAGGTGATAATCACAGACAATGGTAGGAGAAAAAAATTAGGACACTTTTTGGGAAGGAAAAGTAAAGCAACTCCAGACCTGAGGATACTTTTCCTCCCAAACTAAGGAAAACACACTGACAGCCTGAAGGTAGCCCATCCCAACAATCACCTACCAACATCTGGAAATGTGCAGAACCACTCCCTGCTGCCCAGCCCTGTGCCCTGAACGAGAGGGATGGCTCCACACTCATCCCACTGGGAAGCCGGAGAGCCACACTGGTACGCAGGCTGAGGCCACAGCACAGCTCTGAGGGACTCTGGTGGATGCACAGGACGCTAACGCCTAACGGGTCAAGTGTGGCTGCTGGCGCAGCAAGAGGAACACAGGTCTGGAGTCAGGAGCCGAGTCCAGCCCCGGTGCTGCTGACTTGCTCAGGGACCTCAGTCCGGTCACTGGAACCCCTCAGGCCTAGGTTCCTGCACTGCCAAAGGCTCACGGGATGACAAGTGACCAGGAGCACCACGGAAGATGGTGCATACAGGACAAGGGAACGCGGCCTCTTGGGTCTATTCTAGGTCCACTGTTTATGTCTGTGAAGTCGGGAGCACGAACTGCGGGCAGCTGCATACATCTCCCAGCCAGAGCAAAAGACAGAAAGTAACGTCACTCAAGGCAGCTCCTCAGAAGTACCTTCCACTGATCACAATCATTAACATTGTCTGTGAAGTCGGGAGCACGAACTGCGGGCAGCTGCATACATCTCCCAGCCAGAGCAAAAGACAGAAAGTAACGTCACTCAAGGCAGCTCCTCAGAAGTACCTTCCACTGATCACAATCATTAACATGTCCAACTGGTACTTTTCTCAGTCAGCAAAGCTTGTCATACACATCCGCACATCCTGAGAATTTTTAAGTTTCTCGCCAGCATTCCTTTGTTGCGTGTTTGTTCCACTTTGAATCGTGATCACAAAGGCCCTGGTGTGGGTGTGTGTGTGTTCATCTGCACATGTGTACTTGAACCTCTGGGGAGCTGGGGGAATGTGTTGCTATTTCAAGGTGGGAGCCAAAGACCTAGAGGAAATCACCCAGAAGAGCCTCCCAGTCCCAAGCCCTAGTCCCACACACTGCTGCCCCAGAGCCCAGAGTCCCTCGAGATGGGGAATCGGACCCTCTTACCCAAAAGCCACTGCCCCGGCAATAGCCAACCCCAGGGCCGCAGATTTCCCCCTTCCTCGGGCGGCTGTGAGCGCAACGGTACTTCTCAGGGTCTTCTCAGAGATCCCCTCAATGAATTTCAAGACGGCTTTGGCCTGTGGAGAGAGACACGTATTAGGTGAGCCCCGAGGAAGACCAAGTTCCAGCCATCAGCCATCACCATGCAGAAGTCAGGCTCATGCCCAGGCCGAATAAAAGGGGGCGGTTCTCACAGGCCAGTGGGCAAGGCTCAGCACTTGGACTGCACTCCTGCAGTCCCCTCCTCCGAGTCTTGAGGCTTTGAACACCGATCAGATGTCGATGACCCCACATTCACATCCGGGGCAACTGCCCCTGCACAGCTCCACTTGCACCTCCGACAGACACGTCAACTTCAAACCCAACACCTAACGTGCCCTCAGCCCTCCTCCGCCCACAATCTTCCCCACCTTGGTCAACTGTCCAATTGTCAGGCTACGAGCCTTCTCCATTCTCCCCCGACGGCTGATTTATCAGCAAGTCCCACCAGTGCTACCTTCAGAACACACCCCAAACCCTGCCATGCCTACCATTATCCTCCTCTATTACTCAGACAGAAGCCACCATCCTCTTGCCCCCATTACTACAGGAGCCTCCTAATTAGGCTTTCTGCTCTCACCTTCCTTCCCCCAGGGTCTAGATGCAACAGTGCCACCAAAGGGGCCCTTTTACGTTAAGCCTGGGGATCCCTCTGGTGGCTGTGCTGAGAAGAGACTGCGTCTAAGCCCTTCCACCTCTCACAGAGTAAGGCCCAAAGCCCTTCCAGGGGCCTGCACATATACCGTCTGAGCTCTGCCCCCAATGGCTGCCTCCTAGCCACCCGCCCTGCTCCAACCCCGCCAGGCCCCTTGCCAGCCCTCAGACACACCAGGCAGACTCTTACCTTGGGCCTAGGCAGCTGGATATCCTCAGCCCAGAGCACTCCTCCCCCAGAGAGCGACATGGCCCACTTTCTCGACTCCGTCAGTCTGCTCAAATACCCCCAAACAAGGCCTTCCCTGCCCACCGCACCTGCAACTGCAGCATCCCGCCCTCCTCCTAGCACAGCCTCCCCCTCTGCCCTGCTCGCTGGGTTTCTCCATCGTACAGAGCACCCACTCACTACAGGATTTGCTTGTGTCCTTGACTCCCAGTCTCTCATCCCACCAGAATGTGAACTCTAGGAAACAGGGGTATCCCTCTTGTGCACTGCTCAGCCCAGTGCCTAGAGGAGTGCCCGGCATCTAGGAGGGGAAGGAATATGCCAGGGCGCCAAACGAGCAGAGGGACGGCCACACTTTGCAGGGGCCAAGCGGCTCTCCAACTGGCATCTGCCCTGAGCACAGGCCGCTGAGGCTGAGAGGAAGGCCAGACGATCCCGCCTGGCCGGTGGGGTCCTGAAGAAGTTGCCTTACACACCCAGGTGGCGACACAAAGACACTGAGGAGATGCAGGCCCTGGCAGCCAGAAGGGAAGAAAGGAGAGGGGCCACAGAAGCCACAGTCTCCCCAAAGGAGAGAGATATATATATATACATATAAAAAAAGAGTAATTTTTTCATTCACCCATAGACAGACCCTTAGGTTGCTTCCATATTTTGACTATTGTAAATAACGTTGCAATGAACAGGAAGGTGTAGATCTCTTTTTGAATTACTGTTTCACCTTTGGATAGATTCCCAACAGTGGAATTGCTGGGTGACAGAATAGCCCTACTTACTCTCTTCCACAGTGGCTACACCGGGTCTACATCCCCGCCAACAGCACACATGGGTCCCTTTTCTCCACATCCACGGCAGCACGGGCCATCCCTTGTCTTCCTGATGCGGGCTACCGTACCGGGCGTGGCGTGGTACCTCACCGTGGTTTCCAATTTGCCTTCTTCCCAATGACTAGTGATGTCGATCATCTTTTCATACTGTCTGCTGGCCTTTCGGGTATCTTCTTGGTAGAAAATTCCTTTGCCCATTTTTAAATTGGGGTGTTTGTTTCTCTGCTGTTGAGTTGTATGAGTTCTCTGTATGCCTTGGGGATTAACCCCTTATCAGCTCCAGGCTTTGCAACATTTTTCCCCAGTCTGTAGGGCTTCCCAGGTTGTGGGCTGTTTCTTCTGCTTCTTCAGTTGCTGCGGCACCGCTCACTTCTGTTTTCATGTGGCTGCTTGTGCTCTGGGTGTCACATCCAAAAACTCATCGCCAAGGCCTTGTCGAGGAGCTCTGTTCTCATGTGTTACTCTAGGAATGTCAGCTCTTACATTTCAGTCTTTAACCCATTTCGAATCCATTTCTGTGAGTGGTAAGACACAGGTCCAGTTTCATTCTTTTACACGTGGATATTATTCCAGCACCATTTGTTACAAAGACTGTCTTTCCTCCATCGAGTGTTCTAGGCTCCCTTGTCAAATGCCAGTTGGTCATATGCGCTTTGGGTCTATTTCTGGGCTCTCAGTTCTGTTCCATTGGTCTGTGTGTCTGATTCGATGCCAGTGCCAGGCTGTTTCAATGACTGTAGCACTACAGTGTTGCTTGAAATCATGAAGTGCGATACCTCCTGCTTTGTTCTTCTTTCTCAGGATTTCTTTGGCTATTCAGGGTCTTCTGCAGTTCCACGTAAGTTTTTAGGAGTGTTTTTAATACTTCTGTAAAAAATGCCATTAGAATCTTGATAGGGATTGCACCAAATCTACAGGTGGCTTTCGGTAGTACTGACGTTTTCTCAACACAGGGGTGGGCAAAAGTAGTTAACAGTTGTAATGGAAATAAATAACACAATAATTAATAAATAGTAACACAAAAATAAACTCTTGTGTTTCACATACTCACAACTGTAACCCTACTTTTGCCGAACCCCGTATGAATTCTTTCGATCCATGAACACAGGATATCTTCCCATTTACTTGGGTCTTCTCCGATTTCTTTTATCGAATGCCTTGTAGTTTCCAGCAGAGATGTTTCTTTCCCCACCTTAGTTAAATTTATTCCTAAGTACCTTACTGGTTTTCTTTCTGTTTCAGCAATTTCACTGTTAGTGTGCCACCTTCTATTTTTAATTCGCGCTCTTCTGTACCTACTGATTTGGGGGTCGGCTGTAAGCCACATGCTGTCCTGTAACGCTACCACTGACAGTGCAGTTTCTCCCTCTTCTGCCCTTTCTCCTCCTTCTGTCTCCCCTCCTCTCTCTGGTGGAAAAGAGAGTATTAGGAAATGGTTTAAGCCTAGAGCCTGCAGGCTAGCCTGCATAGTTAACTAGGAGCTAGTAATCCTACTTCCAGAATGAAGAGAAAAAGCCGCCTGTTGGGACTCAGCCCCAAGTAGGTGCTGTCAGTGCAGCTGTTTTCCATCACAACAGCAGAGCCCAGGACCAAGAGGCTCAGGCTAGACCAGAGCCCTGAACACACCTGACAGCTTGAAGGGCTCTGGGCCCTGCCCAGTTGGCTCCCGGCACAGCCCAGAACCACCGGAGAGCCCGAGTTCACCAGCCCTGGCCGCCTCAGTGAGCAGAGAAATGCCCACCCAGCCTGCTGTCTGCACCTAACGATCAAGTACCTCACCCCACAGGGCCCTCACCAAGCCTCCTACTGGACGCGGGGTAAGTACGAGGGTCCTCAAGCTCTCCTCTCACTTCTATCGAGGCAAAAGCAAAAACCTTTATGTCATCAAAACTTAACTCAAATGAAAGAACACAAGCATACCACCCTCTCTTGGGAGAAGAGTGGAGGGAGTTCCTCTTTAAATGTAATGCATCTCTCCCCAAACCCCAGCTCTCTGAACTGTTAATGGGGGTGGGGGCGGGGGAGAGGTAATACTGGACTTCTGTTGTGAACCCAGACAAGACAGAACAGCCCTGCTGTTGCAGCATGAGTTGGAACAAGAGAAAATGCCTCTTCCCCAGGAAGGATCCAAGTCTTGACTTGCCCTAGTGTGGCTTCTGTTGCTTTCTGCACTCCACGGTCTACCTGTCGGCAGCTCACACTGAGACAGGGCACTTCCGAACGCCGCACTCACCTGGTCCAGGGTCTTGCAGCAGTCCACCAGCACGCCCACCGGCTGGGTGTCCTGCAAGCTCTCCTTCAACTCCCTCAGCTCCAGCTCAGAGGGACCGAGACTCTCATCCTACCAGAGAGGAGAGGAGGTTTGCCACTGCCCTGGAGGAGTCAACATAGAACACACAGCCTCCCCCAGATTCTCAGACCCCTGGCTGACTCACCGGGGCCTGGGGAGGTAGGGCCTCAATGTTGGCAGCGTGGGAGGAGATGGGCAGGATGTTGAGCTCGTCATCGATGACAAGACACTTCTTACAAGAGGTCAGAGAAAGAATAAATCTGAGGGATAAAACCACCATAATGAGGTGTTGTCAGGCGAGAGGGTCAATGTCCACACAGCCAAGATGTGGCTTCTTTAAAAAAAGATTTTTATTTATTTTAGAGAGGGAGAAAAAGAAGAGAAACATCAATGTGTGGTTACCTCTTGAGTGCCCCATACCAGGGACCTGGCCCACAACCCAGGCATGTGCCCTGACTGGGAATTGAACCAGTGACACTTTGATTCTCAGGCTAGCACTCAATCCACTGAGCCACAGCAGCCAAGGCCAAGATGAGGCTTTTCTTCAGGAAATCATCAAGTCTTTGAGAAGCCAGAGAAAAACCAAGACCCAGATGGAAAGCAACGGGAGGAGACTCCAAGCCTCCTCTACGGGGCACCTAAACACACTTTACACAGCAAAGAAAAAAACCGAGAACTCCCCCGAGAGACTGATGGTAAGCACTCCTCTTTGCACAGCCGCCCCAGCTGCCTGAGCCACGTGGCCCTTCCCACATTCTCCCAGGCTCTCCTTCTGCGCTATGGTGTCTCGGGCCACCCTTAAAGGGGGAACTCCAGGCCCACCCATCACAGGCTCACCAGTCATGCAGGGGAACACACCTATGTGTTTACCTTCTGTCACACGGAAGAAACTATAAAGAACAGGGAGGACAGGAAATCTCCCTTAAGAAATATAACACACATTCTTGCATGCAGACAAAACATGTGTTTGCCTGTGAAATTAAAAATTCTCCCACAGACGCAAGAAAAAGGCCTCGTGCGCTACTTTCGCAGGCTTCGGTTCTCCCTGACAGCACACAGTCACTTCCTGGCCTACTCCCACTAAGTTAAAGTCTCAGAGACGGTTGAAATTCAGAAGGCCCCAGGGCTCGTCAAGGCCAGGATTTCTAAACCTCAGCACTGCTGACATTCTAGACCAGATCGCTCTGTGCCTTTCAGCTGTTCAGCAGCATCCCTGGCCTCTACCCACTAGATGCCAACAGCACCCGCTACCAAACCCCCTCTCCCCCAAGTCAGGACACTCTAAATGACCCCACACACTGCCAGATGCCCCTGGTGAGAACTGCTCCTGCACAGGACTGCTGAGCGCAGGCCACAGTTCCTTACAGTGTTCCACAGGTTGCTGACTGGTGCTCCCTAAAAAAGGGCCCTGTGGCCAAATAACTGTGGGAACCCACCAGTTCAACAGGCCCCTGCTGCTGCAAGATTCTCTGAGGCTACAATAAGCTAATGTGACTCTTCCCAAAGGAGAAACAGTACCGCCATTTCCCAGACACATCGGGCCACAGAGCCCTTTTGTCACAAGGTCCCTCTTAAAACACGAGTGTTCTGCAAAACACGTCTCGGGAACAGTGACCCAGACAAATCACCCCTTTGACAGGTGACTAAGCTAAGCGCCAGAGAGGGAGAGTGGCTCAGTTAGGGCCAGGAGCCTGACAGAACCCAGTCTCCCGGCCCCCCCGCTTCCCGCTCGCTCCTACCGCTGCCAGCTGGCTTCACGACTGCCACTGTCAGAAACCTCACCGTCCGGGGCTCCTCTGCTGCCTTCCCTCAGGCAGACGGGAGCATAGTGCTGAGCCGGGTCCAGGAGGAAAGCCCTCCTCCCACCGTGGCGCCCCACAACTAGGGCCTGAGAAGGGTGCTGCACACCTACCTCTCATTAAATCTTCCCACCACATCCTGATGGGCCTCAGTCCTGTATCTTGAATGCACGTCCTGAAAGAGACAACATCCGTGAACGAAGGCGTCCACAGAGGCGTCCAAATGTGAAGACATTCTATCAAGCAAGCCTGGGATAAAGGAGGCACCAGCGACGCTGCTGGAAACAAACCCCGCTTCTCCATAACCTGCTGCACTGAACTGGCCAAACGCTACCTGCCGGAACCGGGGTCGGACACCAGATGCAATGCTTCTCATTACAACAAACTTCCCCTCACCTCATCTTTGACTTTGCCCCCCATTTCATCCAGCATTACGAGGCGTATTCATTCATTTAATAAAACATACACACCAACAGTGCCAGACATGCTGGGCACATGCTGGAGTTGAGTGCTCTGTTTTTCTGGAGCTTAGAGTCTCATGATTAGGGGGAGACAGATGAGTGAGCAGACGCAAGTGTCGGCGAACGCTGCCACTGGAAATCAGGGCGCAATGACAGCAAATGGGGGTGGGGCCTCCCACGTGGGGTAGTGAGGGAAGGCTCTCTGAGTGGGTAGTAAGCATGCAGCCAAGTAAGAGAGGGAGGAAAACAGACCAACTGCTGTGGGCACAAAGTCGTTTGTTCATTCACAAATATTTAATGACCGGATGCTCTTCCAGGGTCTCGGAATGTACCAGTGAGGAAAACGAAGTCCCTGCTCTCAGGAAGTTTAACGACTAGCACGGGAGCTGTAAAATGCTTTAACAAACAATGAAGCAGGTTGAAGGAGTGACAGACAAAACCACCTATGCTCGACTGGGTGTGATAGAAGACCACACTGAGCAGGTGGCATCTGAGCAGGGACTTAAGTGAAGTGAGGAAGTGAGCCACGCAGACATTAGCATGGGAACAGCAAGTGCAAAAGCCCTGAGGAGAGAGGGCTGGGCACATCTGAGGACTTTCCAGGAGGCCAGAGGGGCTGTAGTGACACGTAAGGGCGGAGCATGGTGGCTGGAAGCAGGGACTAAGATTTGGGCAAAGTCCCTTCCACCAGATGAATGCCGCTCACCAAACCTGCGGCGGGCCCTAACCCCACCTCCGTGCAGCTGAGCACTGAACAGGACTCTCAGAGCCCCAGCCCCGACCATGCCCTCGGCTGCGGAGAAAACGACCCCTCTCAGAGTCGGAGTTCTTGTAAACCTGAGAGTGGACATGGCAGATGGTCCTTCATTACCCACTGGGATGAGGGCCAGTGCGGAACCCTGCGCAGCCCCTTTATGGCAACACACAAATGCAGGCACTGGCACAACTCTCTGCGAGTACTATTTCAGAAATTTCGCTGCCCAACAGGTGCATCGTGTCTGAGTCTCACTGGTGTAGAATTTGCAAAGGCCTGGCAATGAATGCAAAACTCAGAGCTTCCTCAGCCAGGGAGATTTCTTTGCAGTGACTTTCTCATCAGCTGCAATCGAAGAGCTCCCAGCCCAGAGACTGTGCTTGCCACGTCCATGGCCAGCCTCCCTTCATGACAAGGTCAAATGGGAAGGTGTAAGTGTAAGTCTTCAAGGAAGCAGCTTCGGTCTGGTGGACGTGGCATGAAGTGCCCCACACTATTTTTGATCATTGTTTTAACTCTCGGAATCATAACCCTTTCTGTCCTGATAATGTTCAATTTCATAACAGTGATTCTAGTATT
>PVKM010007512.1:0-41293 GCA_004027735.1 Carollia perspicillata | reverse complement strand
ACCCTAATTACTTCCTTAAGAGTCCCATCTCCAAATATAGCCATGCTGGGGGTTAGGGATTCAATATGTGAATTTGGGGTGGAGGGGACACACATATTCAGTCTGGGACAACAGGTATTCTTTTTATTCACAGTAACTTTTAATGTAGATATTATTTTACCTATTTTACTGATGAAGAAACTGAAGCTTGGATTAAGTAATTTGCCTCAACTCAAGAGCTCATAGGCAGCGATCCTAATCTGGTTCTAATTCCAGAACCGGTGCTGTTAAACATCATTTAAGATTAGTGGTTTCCAACCCAGGTGGTTTTGCTCCCCACTTGATCTGGCAATGTGTGAAGACAATTTTGGTTGTTACAGCTGGGGAAGGCTTACTAGCATACAGTGGTTAGAGACTAGAGTGGCTGCTAAACATCCCACAGCACATAGGACAGTCCCCTGCAATGAAGAATTACCTGGCCCCAAACACCAAATACCAACCAAGGTCTAGAAACTTTGGTCTAGACTCCTGTTACCTTCTCGTAGAACCTCCCCCTGCATTGACTCACCACTCTACCTTCATCTTAACACTCTTCACCATCTGAGGCTATTTCTTCTGTACCACTGGGGTGTAATTACCTTGAGGGCAGGAACCTGAGTCCTAGACTCTATTGTTACTATGACTGTGCACTACCTGGCACCTGGCAAGTGAGCAGCCTAATGAGTGAATGAGTGGATGAACCAACCCAAATGGCTTCCTTCTTGTGGTGGGTAGGTAGGTACTTTCAGATATGGACATGGTTCAGGAAAGATACAACAATTAGCCAGAAGCTTTGAACAGTGTTGGTTATCTTTGGAGACACACTGCTTTCCGGAAGGGCAGAGTGAGAGAAGAGCAGACAAGGTTTTGTTCTGCTGGTCAAACTTGGGAAGCAGTGATGTGAAGAGGAGAAAGGGAGATGAGTAACCAGAACAACCCGTGTTGTGCAGAGTGGGGTGAGAGACTGAGCTTGAGTGGTTGATTAGACCTCGAATGCTCAGAATGCAGGGGGATGCAAAGAAGGTCACTATCCCATCAGTGGCCACCAAAGGCTTCAGCAGGTACACCTGGAAACCTGGCCACAAGGGACTGTGATCCATGTGAGCTGGGATAGCTAAGTGGGCTGCCCTGATTTCAATTCCAGCTCCACCCCTTACCAGATGTGCAACCTTGAGTACGTTACTTAGTCTTTCTGTGCCTCAGTTTCTTCACCTATAAAAAGTGGTGATAATAATAGTGTCAGGCTGGAGGCCATACAGCTCAGTGCTTAAGAGTTTTAGAAGTGTAGACGGAGTTCAAATCCTGGCTATAATACTCTGGTGGTTGGAGAGGGGAATGGATGCTGTCTTTTGGGAAAGAGAGCCAAATGCTGTTAACCAGATATACAGTCTATGAAGGAAAACTGTCCGCTCTTACATCCCGCAACTGGTGATAGTAGAAAGTTACACATGTGGAAATATGCAGTAGCTGTGTGTGTGTGTGTGTATGAGGGGTGGTTAAAGGTATTTTGCTAGACTTGTAAAATATGACAACATGAAACGTGTGTGCACACACACACCAGTGTCCTAACCTTTGCTTCATGGTTGTGTGTGTGTGTGAGAAAGAGAGTACAGACAGCTATAATTAGGGACCCCATCTCTGACCAAGGTGGAAGAAGGAAAAATAAATGAATGCAATATGATACAGCAATTTATAGATATTAACTCCCAAAGAAGAGTAAAGATTTTTGCTTTTTCTTTTATCATTGGTTCCCGGCATCCTCACTGTTTGCTCATTGGCTTTCTCCCCTATTGTGTGGGCCTAAAAGTCCTTCTTTCTCGTCAAGATGGGCAGCCTTCCAGCTCCCACCTCCTCACCTTGTTGTGTCATCCGCCTGTTGGGCTTCAAGTGTGGGAGTGAAAACCTGGGGGAGAAGCCAAATACGGATGATGCCAGCAATAGTGGAACTCAGTTCAGTGCTTGTCAGGTCAGGCCTTGCTCCGGGCACCACAGGAGATAATCTTTCATCCTCAGCTCAGTTGTGAAGACTGTGCACCATCCTCCCATTGTAGAGGTCGGGACACTGAGGCTTTTAAGGAATCCCAGGTACTCAACTGATGAAGTGACAAGGATGGGTTTTCTCACACCTGGAGACCCTCCGGGCTGTCAGCAGAAGCTGCATTATTGCCTCATGGCATGTGGTGGGATCCCCTCAGACTGAACCACGCCATCTCGTGAATTTAGGGTGCAGAAAGTTCCAGGTGTGGTCCAGCAGCTAGCCACCCGTTCTTGCACTGGGGTGGGCCACAGTCCTTGTGCCTTCTGAGGGGAAGGAAATGTGTGTGCCCGGGTGGTAGTTGTGGACATTCACACCTCAGAGCTTCTGTTTGTCCATCTGCAGCTGTGCCCTGCTCAGGTCCAGACACAGTGCCTGTGTCCTCCGCACTGATGATTGCAGCTGTCTCCTCGGACATAGTCCGAGGCCGTGGAACCTTTGACACAGCAAGGTTCTATTGACTTTTTAAAAGATTTCGTTTACTTATTTTTACACAGAGGGTAAGGGAGGGAGAAAGTGAGAACAACATCGATGTGTGAGAGAGAAACATCAATCAGTTGCCTCTCTCACACCCCCCAACCGGGGACTTGGCCCACAACCCAGACGGGTGCTCTGATGGGGAATTGAACCAGCAACCTTTTGGTTCACAGGCTGGCATTCAGTCCACTGAACAACACTCATCATGGCTCCATTTGACTTTTAAAAAACCTGTGGTAAAATATACATAACAAAAGTTCCCATTTATACTATTTTTAATTGTGTAGTTCAGTGGTGTTAAGTATATTCACCTTGTTGTACAACCATCACAACCACCCATCTCCAGAACATTTTCATCATCCCAAACTTTGTCCCCAGTAAACACCAACTCCCCTCCCCCTGTCCCTGGCAGTCACCATCCTACTGTCTGTCTGTAATTCAGACTACTCTAGGTACCCATGTAAATGGATCATACAGCACTGTCCTTTTCTGGCCTGTTATTTCACTTAATATATGTTTTCAGGGCTCATCCATTTTGTTGCATGTGTCTGGATAGCCTTCCTTCTAAAGGCTGAGTAATATTCTATCCTGTGTATGTGCGGTATTTGCTTATCCATTGATCTGCCAGTGGACATTGGGGTTTTGCCCTTTTCTGTTTGATTTAATCTTCTTTCTGCGCTCAGAAGCAAGTGAAATTCGGTTTTCTCCATGTCTTGGCTTCCCTTCTGCTTTTCTCTCTCTTGCATCGCTGTGCCTACCCTTCCCAGGTCTCTCAGGGCCACCGATTGCCTGATGTCTCTAGCTGTGAGGATGGGAAATGTTTCCTTGTCATCCCTTTGGAACTTAGAGCAGTTTGGTAAGGGCATGTATGTTGGTCATCTGGTTTTAGGGGCTTTAATCCCACCATCAGCTTTGACCTGGCCAACATTCCATCTTGCTGGGTTCGAGGCATATGATCAGTAGTTATGCGCACAGGCTTGCATTTCAAGTGGCTGGGCTCAAGCCCAGTCCCACTGCTCACCTGCTCTGTGACCTTGGGAGCATGATTTTCTTGTGACACAGTGATAAGAACACACCTTGTATAGATTAGGGAAATGTTACAGTGAAACTCTCAGCATGGAATGTAGAGCAGAGGCAGTGTCGAATGAATGATAGTTGTGATAGTCCATTGGTCAGTTTTCCTCTTTTGAATCTGATAACTTTAAATTTTTTTTATTTATTGGTTTTAGAGAGAGAGAGGAAAGAGGGGTGGGGTAGAGAGAGAGGCAGAGAGGGAGAGAGAGAGAAACATTGATTTGTTGTTCCACTTATTTGTGCATTTATTGGTTGATTCTTGCATGTTCCCTGGCTGGAGATTGAACCCGCAACCTTAGTATATCGGGACAACATGCTAACCAACGGAATCTGATAACTTTTTATTTTAGGTTTGTGGAGGCACTGAACTGACTGTGTAATGGACTCAGAACAGTTCTGTTTAACACGCTGGGATTTTATCTTCTTTCCTGGCACTACCACCTCCTTTTAGATTTTATGCAGCTGAATTTGTTGGACCAAAGTATATGGAGCAGATTTGATAGAAACCCATTCTAAGTATACTATCTGTATGTCTTCATGTTTTTTCCCTTAGTTCTCATTCTTGAGGTCTGAATTTAGTTACCACTAAATTCGAATGATTAGTGCACAATTAAATGATTTTGGAGTCTTTAGAATTCTAGAGTGGTGTCAAGATAGAAGGGTAGCAAATGCACACAGGCGTTTTGCAATAAACTAGATGCATGATTGGGTCAGTTCTTTTTTTAATTGATTCTTTCAGCTGTGAATGAGATTAAAAGGGAACAAGTAGACATTTATTGCTTATAAAAATTTATGTATGCTTTAATCTCATTTAATCCTTAATGTACTGTACTTTGCTGTAAGTGCTCAAACAACTCTATGAAGTGTTGGTACTATAATCGCCCTCATTTTGCAGATGAAATTGAGGCTCAGAAAAGTTAAGATGTTTTCTGTGCCTGCTGTTAATGGCAGAACTGGGATGCAAACCAGGTTCCGATGCAGGAATGATGGATACACTTATCAGCGCTGGGAGGTGGTTGACTGTGTCTTCCCTAATCAATGAATAAGTAGACTTCTCTGAGATCAACAGAGCCAGAATTTTCCGCCCAGGTCTTTGATGCCATACTCCAAGCTGATTTTGATTTACCACAGCCATCTTCATTGTATCACTTAGTACATCTTTCCTTTTACATTTTCCCAAACCATTTAGGAGAAGTCCTACAAATGATGCAGCAAATTAGTGTGGCTTTTGTGGGGGAAATATTGTGCTTACTGGCAGTCCCATTTTATTTCTGCTTTCAAATGGAACCCAGGACCATGCCTCAGTTTCTTCATCTGTAGAAAGAATACTGTGCCATATTCATCGATGTGAAGACACACTGCTGGATCCAGTGAAGTTACTAAATTCCAGCCATCATGAGGATGTGGTCTCTCTGCTCATTGTGTCCCTGAGGACTGAGGATTCCCAGTAACCCACTGTGGGGCCGGAAGTTACTGACAGGGTGGGCATATTCAAGACTTACTTTGACTCGTTGCCCAGACTGTTGGAGTGCCCGCCGTGTTTCCTCTCTCGGGGCAGCGTGCTGCCGTAGAACTGTAGGAGTATGTTTTTGGACCTGAAGGCTACAGTGTAGGTCAAGTACAGGATCCCCTTGACTGGAAGGACATCGGTTGAGCCTGGCCTTGGAGACCTGAAATTTGCCCTCTATAGGATTGCTTCATTTGTCCTTGTCCTTGGGGCTCATTTTATTTTTAAAGTGAATACAGAGTGAGGCAAAAGTAGATTTACAGTTTTTCATGTAGAAAAATAATACAATAATTAATAAATAATAATACAAGAATAAACTATGTTGTGTGTGCTCACAACTGTAAACCTACCTTGCCCTACCATGTATTTGGTTTCATTGGTGGGGAGATGTGGTGAGGGCTGGGTGGGTAAGGGACAGGCAAACCTGAGTAGTGATTGCACTAGATTGTAGGATTTTTCCCCTTTGAAAATCCAGTCTGCACACATATAAAGGAATTTATATTTTATGAAAGAATCTGTATGTAAGTAAGGCTAGGAGGTTTGGGGACTCTGCTGACCTCTCTCTCTAAGGTGCACATACTCTGGAATGTGTTAAGGGGCCTCTGGAGTCAGGCAGTTGTGGTTCTGAATCCTCTCTTCATCTCTGGCATTGGTGGGATTTATAACTTCTTCAAGTCTCAGTTTTCTTATCTGTCAAGTGCCTACCTCACAGAATGTTTGTGAGGATTACATACGATGATGCATGAGAAATATTCATCAGAGTGCATAGTACATACTGAGTGCTCAGTACCTATTAACTATCATTACTATTATTTGATCCAGTGAACAATGGTAATTAGAGGCTCCATTTAACAAACATGAACACACACCTAGAGGCAGGAAAATTCCTAGTACACCCATGGCTCACTCTATCTGGAGGTGAGGGAACGTGCGAAAAAGGAATGGAATGAGATAACGTGCTCCCTTTATCAGCTTTGCAGAATTTCAGAAGTATTTATTAGCTGTTGTTCTTGATATGACTTGTAAAGTCTTTTTGGAGAGCATTTGGTAAGAATCCATCATGAATGGTAACGTTTTCATCTTACATTGGCGTCACTAGAAATCTATTCTCTGGAAATACTCAAGCCTGTTGAAGGTGGGTGTAGTGCTATGTTCTCTATAGCATTGCTCATAGTGACACAAAATATAAAGCTGGCTTATACAAGGTCTGTCTAGAAGATATGCAGCCATGTAATATGAAAAGTAGAGACATTTATTGAGGATACAAGATACGAGAAACATTGTACACAGGACAATGACATCTCAGTCCCCTTCAAAATAGGCACCTCACACAGTTCTCCCAGTTGCCATCAGCTGCCTCATTGTATTTTCCTGAATTTCATCAATGGTCTGAAATCTCTTTCCTTTCAAAGGTGATTTTAGTTTTGGGAGAAGCCAGAAGTAGCAGGATGCCAAATCTTTGCTGTAGGAATCTGAGTCACCTGGGTGATTTTATGTTTGGCCAAAAAATTCTTCACAAGATGTGATGCATTGTCATGGTGAAGCTGCCAATCACCAGTTGCCCATAGTGGCACCCTTCTGAATTATACTGATAGTTTCCGTGAAGGGATGTTCAAGCTTAAAGCAAAATTTGATGCAGATTCACTGCTCTACTCACTCAGTCATTTTGAATGTGATGGCCACACAGTACACATGCTCACTCACTCAGAGACATCTACTGCCTGTACTGACTAGTACAGTGAAGTCGTCATTGTTCATGCATTTGCATTCCAGTCCACTTTCCTTGGCTGCCAGGTTACATTGATGTCATGTTGTGCAAACCACTCTCATTATATTATTAATGGCTGGACTTTTTCTGGGCAGACCTTGTATGTGCTATGGGTGATTAAAAATTATGGCATCTCCCTATTGTGGCATATTCTGCTGTGAATTAAAAAGAATGAGGTTGGTCATGTAAACATCTCTTGGTATATGTATTAAATTAAAAAAGCTAGAAATAGGGCAGCATCTACAGGATAATTGCACTTGTGTAACTGTTCACTGAGCTAGGTGGGTACATTTTTGTGTGCAGAGAACTGTGCCCTTGGCAGCCTCTAAGTAGGGTGGCCATATATATGTCCTAGTTTGCTTGAGAAATACCCGATTTACGCCTGTTGTCCTGGCCTAATTATTAATAGTGTCCCTTTCAGTCTTCAGTGTCTTAGTTTGGGTGATGAATCATATGGTTGCCTGGCCTTCCTCTGAGGATTGGGATTGGGGCAAAAGTAATGGAGACTGACTATGACACATTTGACTTGTTGGTATAGTTTACAGCAGTTACACATTATTTTTATAAGGTAAACTGAGTATTAGGGCCCTGATACATTATGTAGTGGTTCACCCTATGTGGTCATTAATAAGGAAGAAGTTACCGTTTTTTTTGGGCAGGGGGCATCAGATATCTGAGCATCTACTTCATTCTATTTAAATATCTTCAGTTAACTCATTAAAGATATTTATTGTCTGAGAAAAGTACTTAGCATTCCACATTAATGTGCTTTTTTAAAGACCTAGTGGGGATTTTTGTATTTCCTTCTCTCATTTGGCTCCCAGGTCATTGAATTGAAATTCTTCTTTAGAAAAACAACACACCTTTTTAAAAAATGTAGAAATTGTGGCCTTCCCCACCCCCGGGTTCCTCAAACATAAATTTAGACACAATGGGAGTCAAAATTATTAAATGAGCTACATGCAAACTATTGACTTAGATTGGGATTTAGAATTGGCTGGGTTCCCCGTTTCTTTGCTTCCCAGTAAAACCCTGGAGGAAATGGGGATGGGCGGGAAATAGCGGAGTTAAAAAACAGCAGTGATTCAGACTCACCAGACTCCATAGACACCTTTGATGTGCCAGGCACTATGTGGGTGATTTCTTATCTGTAATCCTATTTATTCTTTACTGAAACTCCTGAAGAGTATTATGAGTACCACTTTGTACATATGGAAACTGAGGCTCAGAAAAGCTAAGTACCTGACCCTAGTATTTGGGAATCAAATTAGGCTTCTTCGATTGGGAATTTTAGTGCTCTATTCTCTCCACTAGTGTTTGTCATCCTTAGCATCGTTGCCATTTTGTGCTGGGTTATTCTTTATTGTTGGGGGCTGTGGTAGGTGTTGTAAAATGCCAGCCCCCATCTCCACCAAGTTGTAACAACCAAATAAATTCTTTAGAAGTTGCTAGAAGTCCCTGGGGAGAGGAAGACAGAGTAGTCCCTGGTTAAGAATGACTCTACCATACCAAAATTGAAGAATGTTGTAGAATCCTGACAAATCAAGATTTAAGAGTAGTCAGGTAAAGTGAGACAGACCCTTACACTCGGCATTTTGTGTTCTTCTCCAGGTCTAATTTTATTGCTTCTCATTTTTGTTCAGTTCCTGGGGAAGCAGAAAAAAGTAGCTGAAAATCCTATTAGTTGATGAATGGCACTCGGCAAAATGTTGAAGAGGTTAAACATGCTAAACCAAGAAGACATTTCTTAATTTATTAGTCTTGCCCCTCCTTTGTCAGATACTGTATTCTCTTTGCCCTGGTCAGTCAGGGATGTGCCGTAACCATAGGACTCCATTCAGAGTTACAGCAAGAGGCTTAAAAAATGCTGCTTAGAACATTTGGTGATATATTAGTGGTATTTGGCCATTATGCCACACATTGGTCTATTTCTCAGCCACTTCAAGGCTCATTCCTGGGAAATCCCTTTCAAGTGAATTAAAGTAGTTAACAAAGGCCCACCATTCACTTTTTATCTCTCATACATTCCCACTTCTGCTTTTCCGTAATTAGCTGATTATTACTGAGCTTTAATATCTTTTCTTTGTGTTTCAAGAAAAGGCTGGTGATTGGTGACTTCTCATGCTATCTCTTTCTATATTTATATTTGTAAGAACAACTTGGAATGAATGTTTCCTAGATAAAGTATAGTGTGTATTATTCAAATTTAGTGGATTATGGAGTAATTTTTTTGCCCCGTGCTAAAAAATAGTTTCTAATATATTACTTGCCCAAGAAAAGTTTTAGTTAAGCTTTTGAGAAATTAAAGCCTTTATACATTTTAAAGTTGGGTGTTTCAGGTTAGCTGATTGTTTCCTTTGCTGTCATTCTTTCTAATTTCAAAGATAAAACTTTCAAACACCCACTTTGCTCTTATCCTAATTAAAACAAAAACAAATCTGGTTTAGACCAGTTCGTATGATATAGGGAGAATTAGAGCTAAGGAAAAAGAAAAGGTTGAGTGTCTGTTGGGTATCATATCAGCTCTATAAAGAGTTAAGTCAGTTTTTTTCAGATTTGCATATTACTTGGAAAAATGACAAGCCAAGTGGTATAGTACTAGTTCTCCTAGTATTTTGGTTAGTATATGCTTTGGCTCACTGGAAAGCAAACTGAAATGGACATTGGCAGACAGGACATTGGTTAGGGAATGCCTAGGAGTCAGCCCACACAGAGGGGATGGTTGAATTGTGAGGGAACTCAGCGGAGGCCTAGGCCAGCCTGCAGGATCTTGGGAGTTGAGATGGTTCTCAGCGTTGCCCTGAGTTGAGATGAGAGGGCCAACTTGTCAGGTCAGCTAACCCTTGGGTGTGGGCTCTTTTGGGACAGGGATGTGACCTAGGAGGAGGAGGCTCTCTGCAGTCATTACTGGGGACCCTGGAGGCTTAGCACAGTGTTCACTGCATATGAGCACATAATGCAGGCGTGTGTGTGGGCGTTCATGTTAATTTAATTGACACTGTCTTCAGTAACTTGGCTGAAAACACACATCTGGGAAGTGGACGTGTTTCGTTTTCAATTCACATTTGACTAGCTCCCAGACCTCTGCTTCTGCTGCTGTCTGACTGTTGGAATGTTAGTTGCCATAGAAAAGAGTACTTTGGGCAGGTCCTTTCATTTTCCTGCTGCGCCGTGGACACCCTTGACGTTTGCTGAATTGGCTTTCTCCAAGATACCTTTTGTCACTGGTATGAAAGGAAAGGTAAAATCATTTGTCCTAAGTGAGTCATCAGCTGGAATAAAAGTCTGAACTCTAGCCCTCTATTATATTCCGCAGCCAGGGGTGACTTTGAGCAAATTGGTGTCCCTCCAGTTCCCTGGGGAACCACTTGACTCCAGGTACTTTACCATTTAAATGCCACAGGTAACACTTGGCTTCCTCTGAGAAAGCTGACTCCTGGCCCCGTGCTTTACAGCTGGCTGGCATTGTGCACCCCCCTGCAGCACTGGAATAGGACCAGCCACAAACTGTTTCCTCCGTGCTTTTACCACTGCCGGGAAATCCTGAGGGCAGAGGTGTTTCGTAAATACCAAGTTGGTGGTGTCTGTGATGTGCACAAAATAGAAGGATAAAGACAGTTAGTGGTAGAATAAAGCAGGGATTAGGCAGTTCCTCCAACAAGCCCAAACAGGAAATTCGGAAGAGGAAGTTACTGTACATTTTACCAAAATTTAGTCCTTAGGGATTTTAAGGTAGGTGGCCTACTAAGGACACTGCAGTCCAGCCAAGCCATGTGCAAGTGGGGAACTTTTATGAAGTCCACCTGTTTCAGCCTTTCTTACCCTTTACCTGCTTCTGCCCTTCGTCTAGGGCTGGGTTCCTTCATTCAAGCTTTAATTCAGTGAGGATTTGAGTGCATCAGGCCTTGTTGGGAAACAGTGAACATCACCATGGTATTGCCATGTTTCAAAGAGCTCAAGGTGAGTGGGGGAGCCCTTTGGGAACTGCCAGCTTGCCGTGTAGGGTGATGCCCACTGAGGGCCTTGAGGAGTCAGAAGCCTGCTTAGAGCCAGACGCACAATTAGAGCCTGAGCAAGTGACTGATCCTTCTTGTCCTTTGTTGTAAACTGGAGTTAATAGCGGCACCCACTTCATAGAGTTACTGTGATGACTTAACAAAATAGTAAATGTGAGGAGACGGCTTAGCATTGTTACATGCCAATGATTATTCTTATTTAATAAAATTTTTCTTTAGCTTCAAGAGTTAATATTCTCATGAAGACAGGTTGAGAACCACAGTGCTGGGTAAAGTTCATATCTATTTCACTGAAACAAAATTACTTGTTTGACTTTATGAGAAGGTTTTTTTTTTTAAGATTTTATTTATTTATCTTTAAAGGGGAAGGGAAGGAGAGAGGGAGAAAAATATGGTTGCCTCTCGTGCATTCCCTGCTGGGAACTGGCCTGCAACCCAGGCATGTGCCCCAACTGGGAATCGAACCACGGTTGTTTGGTTCACAGGCCCATGCTCAATCCACTGAGCTACACCAGTCAGGGCTATGAGAAGTTTTAAAGACTTTAAAACTCCAAATAAAATCCTTGGCAGTTTTCTTTTTTAGAAAGTGGAAATTTGTGTTATTTTGTGTCCATCAATGGCACTAACAGTTTTCCAGTGTCTTGCGAGTTAATTCTCATTGGATGGTGTTTTTCATGTAGTAGCGACATAAATGCTTTATATTGGTTGTGGATTTTGGCCTGCTGCATAGCTGATTCTTATGACCAGTTGGTGATAATGGCTGAATGACTCTGTTCAGATTTTTGTTTGCTGGCAGTGTGATAGTGGCAAGTCATAACCTTAGTGACAAGTAGAATTGAGCAGTTACTGTCCCAGTTACTGACCTCTGTGAGTCTCATTTTCATCAGCTGCACAGAACCCATGGATATCTAGGGATCCTAACTGATGGACTCTTGGAGCATTTCTCTTTCAAAGAAATAAAGTCCAGGAGCCAGCAGAAGTGATTCCGATCTTCTGCCTCTCAAAGAACATTTCGAGGAACTCAGGTGAATGCCTTCCGCAGTGTTTTCCTACTCTGCCTATTTGTCTTCAGTTCAGTTCTTGGTACTTGGTAGATGCCTGGAAAATCTCACTGTATGTTCCTTCCCCTACCAGATCTTTCCTGGCACCCTTCCTGTGTCCCTTCTTCCTTCTCTTTTTCTTTATCCTTCAGCTCTTCTTTTCTTATGCCCCTTGCTTTCCCCTCCTCTACCCTCACCCATAGATCACCTCTATCTGCAGAGTAAGACACAGGGGAAGCAGTAGGCGAAGGGGAAAGCAGTTAGGAATGGGGTTGGTGCTGACTGGGCAAGGCCAAAAATTTTCTTAGCAGCTGAGGAGAGGCAAAGAGGTTGTGAAGATTTGATTCTTGAACAACAGGGGGGGGACTCTTTCTTATAAAATAAGGATATTAGCTTAATATCTGATGGTGATCCTGGTTAGTGATGGAACTGGAAACCTAAAAGATGGTCCTGTTACATCCTTAAAATAGGCGAAGAGGCTGGGACATGGTTTTTAGGTTTAAGAAGGGGAAAAAAGCTACTGAAAACCAAGGTATGGGATGCTCAGTGCCGACCACCTCCTCTGCCTCCCCTCCCCTTCTGTCCCCAAGAGCAGGACTGCTATGACATATGCTGCATTATTGAAGACTGAGGTCTCTTCTACAACATGTCCAAAAGTCATAGGTCACGTCAGCCGCAAATTAAACCAAATCCATGGCTTTGCATATGGGGCTGCTTTATAAACAGCTGCTCTCTGTATTCCATTAAAAATTAAAAAAAAAAACTATTTAACATGATGAATTCATAGTTTCATAGATTTCATCTCAATGTCTTCTGAACTTTGGAATTATAATTCAGCAGATGTTTTAATACCCTTGTACATTTAAATCAAATGTCAATGGGGTACAGACGGAACTAAGCTGTAATAAAACAACAAAGGTATGTGTGTCGAGGACCCTTCCAGTTGTTACCGGGACTGGTGTTTATAATCATCACTTCAAAGGCAGCTTGGCGGATTTCTCATTCTTCTAGCTCTGGGCCATGATCTTTTGCCTGCGAAGGGTTTGCTTTAAATCTGCAATAGTCAAAGATGCCCGAGACCCAGATTTTTGCACTCAACCTTGTTCGTGGGGTTCTTTGTCAGTGGTGGTGCCATGTGGCAGATTGCATTTTCCAAAGATGGCTGCCAAACTATCTCCCGTCCCACATGCTCATCTCACAACATGACCTTGACTGTCCTCACCACATATCCCTCCTCTTGAACCTGGGCAGACCTTTGTGATTGTCTCAACCATCAGCCTGGGCGGACTTTTGTGATTGTCTCAACCGACAGGGCATGACAGAAATCAGTCACACTGTATAACATTTGAAGCAAGACCATAAAAATGCCATGTATATCGGCATTGCTCTCTTGGGGTATTATTCTTGGAACCCAGCCTCCATGCTGTGAGGAGGCCCAAACTAGACTATGCAGAGACCACATGGAGGGTCCTTTTGTAGGTGTTGCAGCTGATAGCCAGTGTCAACCTCTAGGCATGTGAGTGAAGATGCTTCCTGATATTCCAGTGCCCAGATGTCAGGGCACCCCCAGATGAAGCCAGAGACACCATAGAGTCCAACATTTTCCACTGCACTCCACCTGAATTCCTAAACCCCAGAACAATAAAATGGTAGTTTTATACCCCAAAGTTTTGGGGTGGTTTGTTTTGGAGTATTAGTAATTAGAGAGAGAGAGAGAGAGAGAGAGAATGAGAATGGACAGAAAAAGGCATTTCCTTCAAATGAAATCTGAATGGGATCTCCCCCCACCCCAGTTTGCTTTTGGGGAACATAAAGCAAGACCTTATGAATGGTTTCAGCTTGCCTCTCAGGTATGAAGGAAGTAAACATTGTCAGCTTAGAAAGAGGGTAGAGGAAGATTATTGTGTTGTACTTACCTTTTCTTGGTACTATTCTGTTATTAGAAACAAAAAAGTGAGAATTTGCTTTAAGCGGTCACCAGGTTAGCCTTAAACACACAAAGCATATTGGTTTGTTGACATCCCATAGACCTGGTGTGTTCACAGTTCCTTCACAACTTCTTATCTGTGATGAATTTTCTAAACCAGATTTAATGGGTATTTGGTATAGAATATTTTCTAGTAAAGAGTCTTGGGCAAGAAGGGACCTTAGCAGTCACCTCATCTGTTATCTTTATCTTATAGAAACCCATGCCCAAAAAGAGTGGCTAGCCTGAGCTCACCCAGCTAGGTGCAAGGTCCAAGGTTAGGCCCTTGACAGTCATTGATAGGTGGTTTTTGTTTTACATGCACGAGAGCTAGGAAGTGGCAGAGCTTAGACTGGGGCTGTGGCCTCCTGGTTCTCAGGACAACAATTCTCCCAGACATCACATTGTTCGTCAGGATGGAGTGGCCTAAAGTAGGGCTTTGTGTCAATAAAGGCTCTATCTATGTTCACACAAAGATTTCCTGGGAACTAATACATTCCTTTCCTAGTACGTTAATTTTTTTTTTTTTATCTGCCAGTGAGTGATAGGAACAAATAATCCTGCATAGATTTTTCCCTTTTCTGTTCTGTAATAGTTTTCTCTAATGCCTACTGCCCCTTTAACCTTAGGAATCATCCGGGCAAACCTACACTTGCCATCACACAGTGACTAGGTGGCCATCACTGTCCTGTGTTCTGTCTTCATGTGCAGTGCCCATGGCTGGTAGGAAAGGGGATGAAATGGAAGGAAGAGCTAGAATCAGCATTGATAGCCTTCCTGTGATGCTGCTATTCATGCGGGAAGGTCTTTGCCGGTTTACATCAGTGGTCCTGTTTATCTTCCCAGTTTTACAGATATCAAAGGTATCATTTCTCTGTTCATCATGTTTATGGCAGACAGGTCAAAGTAGTTCAAGGGGAAGTTTTGACTAATATATGAAAGAGATTTAATATGGCCTCTGTCTGTGTGTGGTTATCATTAATTCCAGTCCTGTACTAATTCTCCTTTTAGTGTCATGTCACTCGTTAGATGTAATTTACCCACCTGGACAAGTAGCCCTTCCCATGCCATGTAAATATCAGAGAGGCAAACTTTGAAGTGCAGTGAGTCAGTTGCACCACTTAAAAAAATAGTCATATTGGGATAGATAAGTAGTACCCAATCATTTTGGAGAAGACACAGATCTTCTTGTCCTTCAAAATGTGTTAAAAATAGGCCCTATCTCCTGAGACCTATATCCTTACAAATGCCTGAGACCTATATCCTTACAAATAAAATTTCAGATGTCATGTTGTCTTCTGGATATTTGCATTAAAAGGAAGCAAAATATCAAGTGATTGAAACTGATAGCTTAGGGGATTCTTTATTATAGAGACATTTAACATAGTGAGGTCTCACCTCACCCATCAAGACATTTTTTTTCTTGCCAGTTGCCCTTTGTTTCCAAAAATGCTAATTACAAATGTTTTATTTCTAAGCTAATGATTGAAGTTCATATTTTGTCAGAGGTGAACTAATGGGAGTCCCTTTACTGGGAAGCGCCTTGTATTTCTTTATGAGACTCACTCTACGAAATAGAGGTGGCAGCATCACAAATGGCTTGCGAGGGTCTGAGCATCGTGGGACTCACAGGAAGGACTGAGGCAGGAAGTGGTCCAGTAAGCCCGGGCTTTCTATTGGGAACAAGGACAGAGGCTAGGGGAAGGTTTGGACCTTGAAAGTCATCTCTAGGTCGCTTTTTGTTTGATGTTCATAAGTGGTTTCAGTGTCCATCTTTTTCTATGAGCTTTCACAGCTTGGCCTGTGGGCAAGTGATTATTTTATTAAAATTGGCACAGATGTCCAAAATTTTCCACTGTTCTTCAGACTACTTGTTTTTGATTAGGCAAACACAGTTTATTATAAAATGGACAGGAAAGAGAATCTGAAGAGTAGGTAGGAGCAGGCTTGAAGGTGCCGATTGTGTAAGTCATCCAGCACTAGGACAAGTCGTCTTCATGTCTTACCCATGCTGAGTGCAATTCCAGGAGCCTCAGTTTCCTTCTTGCTCACTGGATTATTGGGATGGGTAAATGAAATAAAGGGTGTGCAGCCCTTTAGACAGGGCCTGGCGTGTACTGGATTCTCACTGAGGTTGGTGAACTGAGAGAATAAATATTTGCTGATCTTTTACAGAGCCTGATGTGGAAGGTTTAGCCCATGAAATGAAGTACCGTCCTGTTGCTGACAGGAAGTGACATTCATCAAGAGCCCAGTGCATGCCGGGCCCTTGTGCTGTTTAGGCCCTGCAGAGGAGGCCTGGGATGTGGCCAGTTCTCAGCCCACCTGCTTCCTAATTGCAATACTCCCAATTTGAACACCTTTCATCTTGTCTGCCTTTGGATGTCTTAGGTTTTATTCCCTACAAGGCTCATCATGCATGTGCTTTTATTTAGAAGTGTCAGAGTGTGTGTACAGAGGGTATTTTTGCCTCAGTCACATTAAGGTTTTTTTAACCTACTTTTATTTCAGTAAGAAAATTTAGTTGGGGTAGGAAGAGAGAAGGGAAAATAGGGATTAAAACTGAACATCACCTCCCAGCCTTGTTCCCTGACTCTCTTTGGAATCCTTAAAAGGCTTTTGGGGAAGGAATCTCAAGCTGTTTTCATTACTAAAAGAGAACAAAGCTCACTGGACAAGAGTGCATTTTCTAAAGATATGGTTACTTAGGTTAACTAAAAAGTCAAGTTTCTTTACTTTTGGTTGAAATTATCTCCACGCTGTTGGTTACACCGGCTATCTCAGGGGCAGATAAGTTACTCACTAGTTCATTATGCAGTGAGGAGCTCAGACTTCTCACCACTGGGTTGTATTTTTGAAACAAGGTGCAATTAGTTCTTGATAGCAAAAGGATTGTTGACCACTGGCATATCCTGTCATGCCTTAAAAGGGAACTTAAAAACTGGTAATAAGAAGGGAATAATCCAACATTATTATATGCATCAAGAAATGATTTGAGCTTTC
Source organism: Carollia perspicillata (assembly GCA_004027735.1). Classification (NCBI taxonomy): domain Eukaryota; kingdom Metazoa; phylum Chordata; class Mammalia; order Chiroptera; family Phyllostomidae; genus Carollia; species Carollia perspicillata. The sequence goes on along the minus strand of PVKM010007512.1, from coordinate 24,389 downwards.
TGACATAGGAAAAATTATGGACTTTCCATGTGGCCTGGAAAACATTTTGAATTAATCTGATTTTAGGTCATTAAAATATATATTAAAATAGACTTGTTTTATTCACTGAATATTTCACCATAAGGTTCTGGGTACTCTGTTAGGTGCTTCCATATTTTTTCATGCTTGAAGGAGGGGAAGGCATTGATAGATTATAACCATCTGCTCACATGAAATTTTGGTATTTCATATGTTTAGCACATTCAGATTAAGAATATCAGTACCATAGATGGGAAGCATATTGGTCTCATATTTACTGATCCTATCCCCTTTCTGTCTGTCTGTCAATCCACGCCCCCCCTCCCCCGCCACCCCACCAATCTCTGTCTTGGCCCAATTGTAATTTCATTAAAAAGGGATTCTTTTATAGCCACTGCCTTGAATAATAAAGGGTGAGAATGAAAAGGTACTTAAGAACTGTAACTTGGTTTTACCCCATTTAGATGTCATTCTATTCTCTGCTAAGAAATGAAATAATTGTCAATACGAGATGTAAGTGAACTGTAGACCTACTTCCATTCAATGCTTCAAGTACTGGGAACACATCAACAGCAATCCTATGGAGCTGTATGCCTTAAAAGTTTATAGCCTCGTTTTTATGAGTTTGAAGGCTTTTTGCACTAGATGAAAGGAATACTACCCTATAAAAATTGGTATCTTATGAGCTTAAAGCTTTCACCAGCATTTTAGGAAAGGAGAGGGTAAAAAAACCCCCAAAACAAAAACCCAACCATCATGGGTTTCAGTGCAATCTACAAATGGTTGTTATCTTTTGGCTTCAGTTTCTGATCGTGTTCTGTGTTCCACAATGGGGTGTATTCCAAAGCATAAACCAGGCTTAAAACTTAAAATATCGCAGAATTTCACAACTAATGGATTTTAGAAGTACTTAGTGAATTTTTCATTGTTAATTCCTTTGTTAATTTGTTAATAACAAATGAATTTGTTTCACTTGTGTAGCAGGTATTCCCTGAGAGCTTGCTGTATCAGTTATCTATTGGCATAAGAATATTTTGTAACAAATCACCCAAACTCTGTGGCATTGAGCATTAAGTAGTTATTCTCACACTCCTGGGTCTACAGATTGGCTAGGGAGCTCTGTTCTGTCTCATTCTGGGGCCCAGGCTGGACTGGGCAGCGGTTCGTGGGGCAGGTTCTTTTGGTGCCCTAATGCAAAGCTCCCAGAGGGGAAAGCAGGTGGACAACGAAGCCTGGTCTTGGAGCTGACAAGACGCTGCCATTGCAGCGCATGTTCAAGGCACATCAGTGAAGTATGTTGCTTCCATAGAGGTTAGAGGAGCAGGGAGAGAGTATTTGTCAAAAATAATCTAATCTACCACAACTACTATTTGCCATTTCTTGTGAGACTAGAATTACCGTGGTGAACAAAATTGAAAAAGTCCTCCCTCTCATGGATCTTATATTCTCATTTTGAAGAGTCAGGTGGAGAGAAAAAACAGTTAAACACATTAGCAAAAACACATTAATTGAACAAGATAATTTTAGATAGAGGCCTGGTGATATGGTAGAACGTGACCGGGTAAAATGTAGTCATATCATATTTTGTCATTTTTATTGAGTTCTTTAGGGCTGATGTTCTTCCCTTTCTAATATGACATTGCTATAGTTTTATATAATTTTTTGAAAATCTGAATTTTTGTCTGTGGATAAGGGGGTGGAGGTTTTGGTGGTTGAGATTTTCTGTGAAGTTTTGTACACCCTGGTTAGTGTTAAGTGAGGATATCTGATGTCCATCAAGGGGGAGATCTGTACAAATACACATTTTAAATACCCCCTAGATCAGACACTGTGGCAAAGAGTACGGAAAGTGCTGCAGGCTACATAATCTGCAGAAGAAAATCTCAGAAATCACATCAATTAAATCTCTTCTGTTAAGCAAAATGAGGAGCCAACAGGCTATTGGCTTTTCAGCTGTGAGAAATTGGGACTAGAATAGCCAACAAGGTGTGTATCGGAGATGATGTCATTGGAACTGTATGGTAAAACAGGAGTTGCTTGTTAGGATGTAGGCATGCTAGGCACTTGATGAGTGAACTTTTACCCTGGCTGGCTAGGGCCCTCTCACAGTTCAGGGTTGCTGATACCATCAGAAATAACTCAGAAATAATGGGAGAAGGCTTCCTGAGTTCCCAGTGCTCTGAAGGTCCCAGCTGTCCAATGCAAGCTGGAGTGTCTCTTGCTTTACCTGGCAGAGTGCTTCTGCCTCAGCACAGGAAATGTGGGAGTTCTCCACCCAACCTTGACAGACGGGAGTGGAAAGGAGCAAAGCTGGTGGATGTCTAACTTCATTTTTGGTTTCTAGACTGTCAGACTGGGAGGGTAACTTTAAGTCGGGGATTTTTTCCCCTTAGTTTTTCATTTATAGTTATCACTAAATATATTCTAACGATGGAAAATTATGGCTTTTTACTTGCCATTTGGCAGCTGTGCCTGTATCTTTTTTTAATTTTTTTTTGTGTATATTTTAAATTCAGTAAGATTTGAATGGAGTGGAATTATGAGACTTAAAACAAAGTTGTCTCACTGTTAATTTAGGGTTAGCTGTAGTATAAAAAGACAAGTTATAATAGTAGCTAGCAATTATTGAGAGCTTATTGGGTGCCTTGTCCTGGAAGAAGCACTTGACAGACATAGTATCATTTTTTTCCTATCCTTCTAACCACCCTATGAGTTGGGCACTATTATAATTCTCATATTATAAATGAAGCCGAGGCTCAGAGAAATTCAGCAGTTGCCCAAAGTTACCTAATGAGTGGAAGGTCCCAGATTCTAAGCCACCCCTGCATATTCCGGGGCCCAAATTTTTAGAACTCTGGTTATTTTATTTTATTTTTTGAAAGAAGAAGAGCCTTTTGAATTGGTGCACAATCTTTTGTCTGAAAGAATCTATTCTCAGGCTTCCCGGAGCATGGGCTTAGGTAAACTTGAGTACTATGGAAACGATCGCACCTGAATAATTACGAGTGGGACTGGGAGGGCCCAGCTGTGCAGTGCGTTCTCAGCTGGAAGAAATTATGGGAGGTTAAATTTGCTGTTTTAGGAATGTGCTCGCTGGTTCTTTTATTTTCCCTCCTTTCCTGACTATAGCTGGAGTAGGATTTGAATTAATTGTTTGGGGCCTGGTAACAGACTTTGGATCTGACCCCCATCTTTAAAAAACCTTAAGGGAGCTATAAATCCCTACACGGAAAGTGGGCGAACAGTGTGTCCTCTTGTTTCTATCAGTGATACTGTTTAAAAGTATTTTTAATTTCTAATTAACTTGACCTTTCACTGGGACCCAATCTGTTTTTTATTTCTTGGGTCCCCTGTGTTGGGACAGCTCTAGCCACTTACCTACTAATGACTCATTGTAATTATTGGCTATTGCTGAACCCCTCCGTACAGGCCCTGTCGGGGAGCCAGTCCATCCGAGACCATATTGCATTTGTTATTTATGTTGCTGCTTATCTCAGAGCCTTTATGGAAATGTGTTTCTTATTGTCTTTCTGCGCCAGGGAGAAGCCAAAGCTAAGTGACTCATCAGAGGGTCATGGTTCCTTCCGTGTTTGTCTGGGGCCTGCAGTGTGTAAGCATTGGGGATCTGTGGGGAACAAGGCAATATTCTTGTCCCCCAGAAGCTTATACAACAGTCCTTCCTTGTCCGTGGGGGTACACCTCAAAACCCCCAGTGGATGCTTGAAACCACAGATAGTACTAAATCCTATATATATATATAATGTTTCTTCCTATACATACATGCATACCTGTTTTAAATTTTAGTTTGTGAGTTAGGCACAGTAAAAGATGAACAACAGTAAGTAAACATAAAACAGAGCAATTATAACAGTATGCTGCAATAAAAGTTATGTGAAGGTGATCTCTCTCTCTCAATATCTTATTGCTATGTACTCGTCCTTGTGATGATGTGAGATGATACAATGCCTGTGTGACATGATGAACTGAGATACTTAAAAAGGCAAGCAATTTAAAATCTATGAATTGTTTACTTCTGGAATTTTCCATTGAGTGTTTTTGGACCATGGTAACTGTTAAGTACCAGGAACTGTGGATAAGGAGGGGCTATTGTATGTTAGTGAAGGAGCTTCCTGTCCAAGAACTCCATGCCCCTCACATTTAGCACCTGACTGTTGAACCCTTTGTAAGCATTACTGATCAGCTTCAGCTGTGCAAGCCATTGTAGCTGGACCCCAGACTTGTGAGTGTGAAAGGCATTTTGCTTGGATGCTCCAGCCCAGTAGATAGCGTTGGGAGCTAAGTCCGAGCAATCTGCTATTCGCTGTCCAAATTCCTAACTGAGAATTTCGAGAATTGTGAGAGATGATTAAATGGTCGTTGTTTGTTCTAAGCCACTTAGCTTTGCATAGTTTGGTATACAGAAGATAACAAAAATGTATTTGGGGGGTGTTTAGCCAGCACCAAGCATGGGCCCATCACTGGGCTGGTCTCTCTCCCTCAGGGAGCTAAGTGTATGGGTAGGAAGAAAGATATTTGATACAATTTTCCAAGTTAAAAGTATTTTGGAAAGGGTAGTGGGCTCTCACTGGATGCTGAGTTCTAGAGCATTTTCTGTTGGAATGTTCACTTTGTTCACCACTTACTGTTTTGTTTGTTTAACTGCCACCCAGCTGTGGGCTGCTCTCTTTCTTTCACGTGATGATACACTTTTGGAGAACAGGTAGGAGTTGCTGTTGTCCCCTGAGAAGGGAGCACAGACTGGAAACCAAGACGATGGATCTTGCACTCAGGTGAGATTTGATTGGCATTTACTAGTTGCGTTATTTGGGAGAATTTTACTTAACGGCCTCGAGAGGGCTGTGTGTGTGTGTGTGTGTAAGCTATAGATAATGTTTACCACATGGAGTCTGTAAAGTATGCAAGATGATGTAGTGCAGGGTCTGATGAGGTTATATTTGTTGTTGTTTTTTTTAAATGCTGTATTTACTTTTAGAGAGAGGGAAAGGGAGGGAGAAAAAAAGGGAGGGAAACATGGGTGTGTGGGAGATCCATCAATCACTTGCCTCTCACATGTCCCGACCCTCACCTGGGCATGTGCCCTGGCTGGGAATCAAATCTGTGCCCCTTCGGTTTGTAGGCGGGCACTCAATCCACTGAGCCACACCAGCCAGGACTGATGAGATTATATTTGAATTTAGCAACTCACAGGCTTGCTGTGATCAACTTCCATTGAATTTGATTAGCAAAATGAAGTGTCTCCCAAAGGAGTAAAGGCTGTAGTGGTAAACAGTGCTTGGGGACAGGCGGTGGGACCTAGAAGAGTACTTGGCATTAGTTAACACCCCACAAGCATTTGTTGAATGATGACTAGTGTGTGGTCTATTTCTTGGTCAGTAGGTGTTCAGTCAGGGCTCATTGGTTATTCTAATTGCCCGTGGGTTGTTAACACGACACACTTGCCTCTAGCTACCTGGGTTCTTGTTCTACCAATGTAGGCCCACATCCTGCGGGATAACAGGCAGAACTGTCCCAAGTGTCACGGGGAAACTGACATCAGATGGGTTGTTGGTAAAATGGTGTGAAGTGAGCAAATTAGTAATGTGTCATTATAACCAGCTCCATAAGGTCTGTTGTAGTGATGCTTCATTAAATGGGATTTTCAGTTAGACATTTCATTTCCTTCCTGGAGCATCCAGGAATAAAGCTGAAATGATGGTCAGAGTCTTGGAAAGTGAAGAGGATTTGTGAAAACCTGATAAGGACTATGCCCTTCCTTCCCTTGGTCCCCTTGCTGGCCTGTAAGACATTGTTGTTGGTTAGGGTTTTGCTGTTTAAAATGTTGTCCATGGACTGACCAGCAGTGTCAGCATCTCCTGAGAGCTATTATTTTATTTATTTATTTTTAGAGAGAGAGGGAGGGAGAAAGAGAGGCAGAGAAACATCAGTGTGTGGTTGCCTCTCAAGTGTCCCCTATTGGGGACTTGACCCAGGCATGTGCCCTGACTGGGAATTGAACCTGGGACCTTTTGGTTCACAGGCTGGCACTCAATTCACTGAGCTGCACCAGGCAGGGCTCGTGAGAGGTTATTAAATAAAGAATCTCAGTCCTCTTCCCAGACCTACAAGATGAGAATTTGCATTTTATCAAGATCCCCAGGTACTACCTTGAGGGAGTAAATTTATGGTTGGGAGAGTGATTGGAAAGGTTTGGTTACATGATCCGGGTATTGAAGGGAAGAAACACGATGACTGTTAAAGAAAAAGTGTTGCTTTCAGGTAGGTGAGATACAATTGCTACTGTACAATGAACTCTGATCACGGAGCTGTTTGTTGTTTTGGCTCAGGTTTTGTTCAGTACTCAGTCCATGTTATTTCATTATAGGTACTCAAGGATAGTACTCAGTTCCTGGGGACAAAGCAAACACTTGTGCTGAGTTACTCATGGGATGAATGTCTGTGTCAGGACACCGATGAGGTAGTGTTTCCTTAACTGCGTAACTGGCTGTGTTATTCCAATAGTGACATTTATGAAGTGCCTGTTAAATGTCAGTTAGTATATGAGGCACCTTCTGTACATTGTTTCATTCAGTCTTCTTATACCTTTGTGAGGACATGGAGGTTTTATGGGGTTAACTTGCCACGCAAAATACCACATCTCTGTGGCACCCAACCCTTCTGCCATCTGCCTGCACACTTCTTTCTCATGGCATTGGGAGTGATTTTTAAAACTGGTATCAATGTGTGATTTAGGGAAGAATCTAAGCAAGAAAAGAGTCTACTCCAGAACTTGCATTTGGTCTATCAGAGCAAAGTCTGAAATGTAGTGGTTGGTAAATATTTGAATTTCATTGCATCAGAAGCAGGCCCCAAGGCAGTCTGCTAGAATGAGCTCTTCCAAGCTATTTCTACAATTTCCTGGGAATGAGAAAAAGTGGTGTCTCATTCTGCATTTCCAACACCTGCATTTCATAAATACAGTGAAGCTGCAGAGAAACACTTTTACAATACCACGGAAGAACAGTAAAACATGGCATCTGAAGCAAAGGCCTCAAATGTGAGTCACTTGGAAACCACCTTAACAATTTTTTGCCACATTTGCATATTATTTCTATAGGGTTGACTTGTTTGTCTGTGATTGAGTCACTTAAAAATTAAGTTTTAAGAGCAAACTTTATATCACAGTCATAAATGGAAACCCACACTATTTGCCATGAGTGTAACACACACGAGTCCAGCCTTCTGAGCTTGAATCCCATTGTATCCTCCTTAAAGTGTGCAGTTAACCAACAGTGGTAGGTGACAAAACCCCTACAGTTCCAAACTGTGACCTTCTGATGTCCAAAATTGGAAGGGTGGAAAGAGAATTAGAAAGGAAATAATTTTCTCAAAATGTAATTTACTGTTACTTTTTTTCTGGGTCTGTATACTGTCTAAAGTCTGCTGCACACGGGTGAATATGACTGAAGATAAATACGTCTACACTGTTGAAATTCTTTCATTTTTAGTTTAAAAATATTTATTTATTTTTAGAGAGAAGGGAAAGAAGGGAGAAAGAAAGGGAGAGAAACTTCGACGTGCGAGAGATACATCAATCTGTTGCCTCTTGCATGCCCCCAACTGGGGGGTCCTGGCCTACAACCCAGGCATGTGCCGTGACTGGAAATGAACCAGCAACCTTTTCATCCTCGGGCTGCCACTCAGTCCACTGAGCCACACTAGTCAGGGCGGAATTCTCTGTCTAACACCATCTCTGAGCAAGTTGTCCAGATGACAACACTTCGGCTTCAGGAGAGTTGACTGCACTGAAGTTCACATTTATCAGGTGCCTGTGTTAGGAGGCAAACTGGCTCAAAGATCCATAGTGCTCTGCCAGGCCCCACATTTGAAGAATGAAACGTGAAGCATATACCTGAAAATGGCCCGACAGTTATGTTCTTATGTGTCTAGGACAGGGGTGTCAAACTCATTTTCACTGGAGGCCACATCAGCCTCGTGGGTTGCCTTCCAAGGGCCAAATGTAAATTCAACTCCTTAACAGTTAAGGTATAGTTACATTTATACAGTCCTAAAATTATTTTGGCCCTTTGAAGGTAACTGTGAGGCTGATGTGGCCCCCAGTGAAAATGAGTTTGACACCCCTGGCCTAGGAGTTTTCAGCTAAATTATAAGAGTCTCCTTTACCACGGGCCATTCTTTGGCAGGCAACCTTTGCAGGTGGCACCATTTGTAAGTGACTTGTACATCTGTATAATGAAGCAATCATGAGCAGTTGATTTCGATGTTGGTCTTGCATCTGTAACCTCCTTGGCCTTTAACCTTTCCATTTCTGCCTTTGGTGCAATGCTTATTTCCTACTTACCAGGTGTTGGTAGTACTTGGAGCAAGATGCAGAACCTGGCTTTGTCCTGGTTGACTCCTGCTCTCTCCTTCTCTTCCCTGCCTCACTCAGATCACTGCCAAGGTCCTGATGCTTCTTCCTCTTGTGCCGGCCCCCTGCTCCCCTGGAACCCTTGTAGCTTTCCTCGTTAGAGAGCTAAACTTTGGTCATCCTTGAACTAATCTGCGGACCACCTGCACTATTTTTTACTTATATTTTTCTTTTAATCAAATGCCTTTTAAAGTTCAGTCTGTAAAAATAAATAACATTTTAAAAAATTGTACCTTGCCCATGTACTATTGGGAGCAACCTTTGACCCCAGCAGTGGTTCCTACCTAAAGTGTAACATTAGAGTCCTGTCCTGGGGGGAAGAGATTAAAAAATCCCAATATACAAAGCTACACCAATTAGGTCAGAATTTCTGGGAATGGGATATAGGTATAGAGAGTTTTTCTAAAAAGTTTCTTGGGAGACTGTAATGTGCAACCAAAACTGAAAAACACTGAGCCCGGAATATGGTCAAATAGTCCTACTATCTTCAGTCTCTGCCCATTTTAATGCATGTTTTACTCTACTTTTTTATTAATTCCCTTAAACATGTCTTTTTCGAGACTTACTGGTTAGATAGAAATTGTCATGGTACTCTGAATAGTGCCAGCACCGGGGACATTGTAAATGTATAGTTTTGTGATGCAGCATTGGAATGAAAGTAAGGAGACTTGGGTTCCAGGCTTGGTTCTGCCACTTATTAACTTGGCAGTGACTACATGGTCCTGAGCCCTGGTTAAGTCTGTTGTCAAATGGAGAGATTAGTGTGTACCGTCAATATTTCCCAGAGTTGAGTATGGGTCAAATGAGAAAATGTATTTTCAGAATGTTCTGTCAACTTTCTTAAGGGTATCATGGCATATAACTATTATTAATTAAGGCTGGGGGAAGATTAAACAATAGGGAAGGCTTTGAGAATATATTTCATGCTAGTGGTGATGATTTAAAAAATGACTTCTTACTGATTATAATGATAGAATGTAGCCCATGTTTTCACTCTTGGACTGCTCACAGTCCTCAGAAAAGAACAGCTGGGCTTGTCTGAATGCTTGTTGAATAGCAGCTGCTGACTACAACTAAAACAAAAACACAGCCTGACTGCAATATCTAGAGGTTCGATTCCCTTTCACTGTTGTTCCCATGTGTTTATTTGTTTTTACCAGTGTGGGTTAGTTGGCTCTGGATTTGCCCTCATTTGTGGGTGGAGTCCTTGGAAGTTGCATGTTGCCATGTTTTTGGTAGAAATCTTGCTTTGCAGCAGACACTGGCTCAGGTGGAGTGATGGGGTGAAGAGAAACATCACACTCCCCATCTCCCACTGGACTTAGGGCCTGCCTGGATGCCCCCTATACCTCAGCCAGCTGCTAACATTGTCCAGAACACAGTTATGCCTGATTTAACCTTCAACTTGAAAATAGCTGGCCGCTTTGGCTTTGGGAACCATAGGCTGAAAAAAAAGGAGGAGGCATCTCACAGACATAAATGAATACCTTGAACTTTGGAATGAGTGTAGATTTGAGTGACTTGGAGAGAATTCTGAATATTTCCAATACTTACTGACCTAGGTTTTTTATTTGACTGGAATGTTGTAAGTTCACAATAGTAAGCTGAAAAGTTAAGAAGTTTTTGGTTGTGTTTTTCAAAGTTAAAAAAAAGTATCCAGATAATAACTTACACCCGTCTTATGTCGTCAGTGCATTTTCAGATCCATGATCTCATTTCATTTTTATAACAATATGAGGTAATTGGGAAAGGAATTTTCCTTGTTTCATACAAGTAAATGGTGGTGGCAGCTAGGGTTCAGCTTTAAGGAAGGGAGTCAGAAGGTAAATGTTTTGAGTCCTGGCTCCTGCCACTTGTTAGCTATGTGACATGGGGCAAATTACTTACACTCTCTGAGCCACATTTTCATGGACTGTAATAATACAGTTCATGGGCCCATGAATAAAAGGGTGATGTGGAAAGCCTGGCGGCTTAGCACAGAGTTTCTAGTTAATAGCTGAGGTTCAGACTGGTTAAATGACGTGTGTGGAGGACTGGCCCACGGGACTCCTGCTGTCTGACACTATAAGGGCACCTGCCCCTGCCCGCCTGAGAGCTTGCTTGCTGATTAGTGCTAGCGCTTACCCTCTATTAAGTTTATGATATTTAAATTTAAATAATTAAAGTTATAGGAATTAAAATGAAGTGAAATAATGAATTTAATTGCACAGTCACATTAGCCACATGTCAAGGGCTCAGCAGCCACACGTGGCTGATGGCTACTGTATGGGATAGCTTGGCTAGAACACATTCGCCACTGGAAGTGTTACTGGATGGTGTTGCTCTAGCAGGTAGGTGAACCATGTGGCCCACAGTTTGCCTTTTGGGGGATTCGGTAAATTAGGGCCATGAAGAAGATGATCTTGGAGTTATGCTGACTAATGGCTAATCTTGGCTTTTCCACAAATTGTCTGATTGACAATAATAGCCCCCTTACAGACTTCTTGTAAATCTTATATGAGATACTGTGTGTACTAGCTGCTCAAAAGATGGTATATATCTTTTATGTGTAGCTTAGCACTTGTCCCAGGCCGTGTAGGTGGAGCCTCGAGGTCTGCATTAAGAGTCCTAGCTCTTTAAATACAGGAGGTGCATTGCAGCACCTCCTGACCTTGCAAAAATGGAGACCTTAATTATGCCATTCAAAACAAGCAAGTAAAGGGATATTTTTCCTGCAGTGCTGTTTTGGCTGGAGCTCAGTTTAATCAACAGACAAGTGCCTGCACTTCTTGGCCCACTTCCCTGGGCATCTGACCCTTTCTCAGTGGCTTTGGGAAGAGGTTGTGACTTAGGGAGAGGGTTTCCGCTACCACTTCAGCCTTAGACCAGCCTGTGGGTTAATTCCCACCCTCTGCTTATCTCAGGGACTAAACTTGGCTAAACTTGGGCAGGCAGCATGCTCCTGGTCTTATGTGATGTTTCATATGCAAGGTGCAGCTTCAGAAAAAAGGCAAATTTCTGTTCTGTTACCCTTCTCCTCCTCACTGGTGAGACAGTTCACCCCCAGTCTTGGGTAGAGTTTTGAGACACTTGGGAAATTTCCATGGTGTATTCGTACAGGGAAGAGTTGGCCACAACATGGCTGTAAAAGTGATGGTACATTTTAAATATTTATGTCAAATAAATTAGTACTTTTAATGCATATATAATATCCTGTGTGGACTGACCACCATTATTGGTCAGTTATGACTGACCATTATTGGGTAGTTATGACTTCAAAACCAGTATTAATTATCAGTGTCTTGGAGCATGTATAGTCCAGTAATGGGGCTCGTGTGTCAAGTTGTCATGACTGCAGTGTAATTTCAATCTAGTCAGTAGGTCAGAGTCCCAGTGTCTAAGTTTGGTATGAGAATTTGCCAGAAGTCTGTGACTGAGAGGCCCCAGGACTAAAAGCTCTCAGAAGCTCTCATGATAGGCCTTGTGAGTGCAAGGTTTATATTATAAAATATTTTTTTAAAAAAATTTAACAGCCAGGAACATGGATGTTTTCATATGTGGGGTTTCATAAAGAAGTGGGGGTCAGGAAGCATCATAAAAAACGCTGCTTGCTTCCTGACATGGACACAGAGTTGGCAAAAGTAGGTTTTCAAGTTGTAAGTATGTGAAGCAGAGTTTATTCTTGTATTATCCTTTTGAGTTAGCAAAGCTATTGTAATGATCAGAACCTGCGTGTCTTTTTCCCTAGGAACAACTGTAACCCTACTTTTGCCCACCCCTGGACTTCCTTCCCTTCTCTTTGTTCTGTGCATTGGTGATTTATTTCTCTCATCAGCTTCAGGAGTCACTGACTTATGGACCGCTTGTTGTCTGCTAGTCTCTCCTTTGAAGCTGTGGAAATTAAATGAAGTCCTTTTATCCAAAGAATGTAGAGTGTAATGTGGCTCTCCAAGGTTTCTGTGAAATGACTGTTAAGCCACTCAACCTTGGGACTTTGCTGTTTCTTAAATTGCTCACATAATTTGGATTAAAAGAATTTGAACAGACAACTAGACTTAGATAGCATGATTCCAAATTTGAATCCACTTCTCTAAATAAATTTTCTTTTTAGATAAATACCATGTTTAAAAAAAAAATCAAACTGAAGGATTTGGTGGGCAGTCTTTTAAATAAATTATTTCCCTGTCCCTCCTTCCAGTTATCTTATTATTCCTCAGGCCTTCATTGGCACAGTCACTCAACACGTCCGGCGTGGCTGGAAACGTTAGTTGAGAGCAGCCACTTTTCCCACACGGGTACCTTTGCTGGATTACTTAACCTCTCTGTTTTCGGATTTGTAAAATGAGAGTATTTGTTAGTACTAAACCCAGAAGGTAAGTACCACAGGTAGAGTTTAGAAGGTGGTGGGAGATTTAAATGTGTTAATGCATAGAAGGTGCTTTGAGTAGTACCCGTTGAGGAAGTACTCAATATGTTGTCATTATTATTTTCTGTTATTATCATCCTCATTCTTTCATCGATTTCCTCCCTTATTCATCAAATGGTAATTAAATGCCTTTTTAAAAGGCATGTGCTGGATACTGGGAATCTGGTGGTTAATAGAAAGGTGGTTTTGCATTCATGGATTCTGAACCTAGCATTTACTTATTTTTTTCAGAAGTTTTCCTTACTTTTTGAAAGTTTTCTGTACTAAGATGGGAAGTGTTTATTGAAACTGCGATGGCCAATTTTCATGTTTATATCTCCTTTACCCCCTTTAAAAAATTTAAAATAGTTTTTTCAAAATATGCCATTTTATTCTCAGATTAATGTGCTGTGGAGAGGAGGAGGGGTTTTCCCTGTGTTTTGCAAATGGAGCAGCTCGAGGACAGAATTGTGGTTCACGCACGGTTAGGGTCAGAGTGGGGCTGAGGCCCAGGCCTTCTGCCTCTGAGTGCAGTTCTCTGCAATAGCCCTTCCAACCTCATTTTTGGTGCTGATGACAACCTCAGTGTTTCTTCATTTCCTGAGCAGGTGTCACTTTTGAGATGTTTTGTGAGCCCCTTGAGTTCTGTGATGAATTGGATTGCCATACTCTTACCCTGAGCATGTAACTCGAGGATTGCTGCGAGTGTTTTAGGAACACAGGACAGGTTGTTCTTAACATTATCTGTATAGCAGGTGGCAGGTCAAGGAAGCATTCAAGTTGAGACTTTGTTGATGAATTTAATCTTTTCTAAGGATGGCCAAAATGACCATAGTGCCCATTTGGGTAGCCTGATCATTTGGTCATATGCAGCGATATTCTCAGTGCCTAGATGGAGCCAACTGGTATTCAGGCACCTCCTTGTTGGAAATGTACATGATATACTATTTGGTAAAGTTGAAAATGTATATCTTTCTCAAGTCTCTTTGAAAATTCCTGTAGATAGTGTATTCTGAAGGGCTCAGTAGAATCAGAATTATAGTAGTATGACTAATAAACTTAAGTTTAGTTAAGTCTTAAGTAGGACTCTCTTATTTTTTTCCTCCCTGATACTTGGGAAGCTAAAGTAAACTTCATTTTCAGTATTTTATTGTTCGTTTACTAACTCTTGGTTTGAAGAAAATGGCCTATTGTCTCAGAACAACAGGAGCTATGGTCATAAGAAGGCAGTGAGTTCAGACAGTGAGTTGGGATGGACCCAATTTAACTCACAGTTTTTGCATCTCTGAGTTGAGGTGAAAAGGATAGTGACATTCTGGAAAAACCAAGAGAGGGTGAAATGGAAAGTTGAAAAATTAAAACTAAAACAGTTAAAACAGTGCCCATCTGAACATGCTCTGTGACTTGACTTAGAACCTTAGTCAAGAAGAACGTAGTAAATGTTGCATATATTTGTAAAGATATCTACCCTAGTTCATAGATTCTTTATTCTTCATTGGCTTTTGGATAATTAGCTCAAGGGCAAGGGTATAGGAGAGGGGGAGCAAATATGTTAGATGAACATACATCATTGGTCATTGACTCCCCATCCTGGGCAGACATAGCTGCTCAGTCATGGCACCTTTTCCTATCAAAGGTAGATTTGTTTGCAAAATTATTCTCAATGTATTGGAATCGGCACATGAAATGCAAACTGTATGCTATTTATGACATGACTTTTTTCATGATGTGGTTCAGATTTTTTTACCCATATTAAATAAACTTTTTAAATCCTTATATGAGAATATATTTATTTATTTTAGAGAGAGAGGAGGGGGGAGAGACAGAGAAGGGAAGAGAGAGAGAGATTAATTTGTTGTTCCACTTATTTATGCATTCACTGGTTGGTTTTTATATGTGTCCTGACTGAAGTTCGAACCCACATCCTTTTAGTGTACAGGACAATGCTCCAATCAACTAAGCCACCTGGCCAGAGATATTAAATTAACTTAAAAAACTTAAAAAAAATTACTGCCTACCTTGACCAGTGTGGCTCAGTTGGCTGGGTTTCCTTCTGCAAACTGAAAGGTTGCAGGTTCAATTCCTGGTCAGGGCACATGCCTGGGTTGTGGGTTTGGTCCCCATCAATTGGCAACCATTTCATGTTTTTCTCATACATCTATGTTTCTCCCTCCCTTCCCCTCTCTCTAAAAATAAGTAAAATCTTTAAAAAGTTATTGCCTTAGTAGAAGAATTAATATTTGCAGAGATCCTTGGGTTCAGCTGAAAAGGTTCTATAAATACATTTATAACCTATACTAATTTTATCCATAGATGACTCGGGGGGTGCACCTGAATTTGTCTTTTTCATCTGAATCTGGGTGAATCTCTAAGCTCTATTAGCAGAAGTATATAATTAAGGTAAAGGAATTGTAACAGGATAGCCAGTCCTAAAATTAGATCTTGCTTTGATGCTCCCCAGGTGCAAATGCACACATCCTTGGTCCTTCCACCTTGCATGCGCTTGATTTCTTTTAATGAGGTGTGTGTATCCCTTACCAGGATTTCGGCAAGTTTGGTTCGGGCTCAGATTCAGAAATTGAGATTGTTTTCTCCTGTGGTTCAATAACCATATTTGAAATGTCAGTTGGAACCTTAGAAACTTGTTTGTTTAGATAGTCTTTTAAGGATAAGTGTTACATTATTTATATTTAGCTTATCATAGCCAAACAAGCTGTTTCTTCTTTCCAGCTGTTTTTGGGTTTACACTTTGGGTATTATGTTGTATTCATCGGCTGCCCTTTCTTTAAGTGAAAGTAGGCAATGCCGGTCAGGGGTTTTAAGCTTACCTGTCAAGGAATACCAGCACAGCTACAAATTCCACTCTGGCTGCTTTGGGATGGATCCCTGAGAGTCCCTGCTGTCACTAGCATGCAACCTGCCTTGTGCTTTAGTATCCTGAGCAAAGTGGAGATAATAGCAGATGCCTACCTCGTAAGGTTCTCATGAGGATTAAATTAAATAACATAGCAGAGATGAATGAATCAACTGCCACGTGAAGCTTAGCATGTGAGCAATTAATCCAAAGAGATGGGACGTCAGGGCAGGGATTAGTGTATGGCAGGTAAGGCACTTGCCTTGGGTGCAAAAGTTAAGGGGCACCAACAACACCAATAATCAAGGTAATATATTTTTAAAGAGTCTGTATATTATTTTTAGAGAGAGATGGGAAGGGAGGGAGAAAGAGATGGAGAGAAACATCGATCATTTGCTCTTAAGTGGGCACTTGGCCTGCAACCCAGGCATATGCCCTGACCAGGAATTGAACCGATGAACTTTCAGTTTGTGGGACAATGCCCATGTCACTGAATCACACCAGTCTGAGCTCAAGGTAATATTTTTAAAACTCATAATTAATGGAAAAGTTTATGATGAACAAAATAACAAGTTTTTAATACAATCAGGATCCAGCCCTGCATTTGTACATCCCTGCCTTACTCTTCACACTGTTATCCCAGTCCTGGTGGTTGCTCAGGAATGCTCTTTTTCAGGGCCAAGGGCTTGGCAGCCTTTTTTAGGAGTGGTAATCAGTTTGTAGGCCAGTTATTCTTGAGTCACCAGCACATACTTTCAAGATTACTGTCTGGGACCAAGAGTGCAGTTGAACCCCGGAGTGTTGCTGAGCCTGCAGTTTGTAAGGAGACTGCTTCTGAGTCCCTGGTTCCATGGCCTGCTGCCAGAACCATCGAAGCTGGGCTGCCCCAGACAGTGGAGAAATTGGCACGTCCTATTAACACGTAAGCTATTCACTTATTAAGAACTTCTTTGGACTCCGCATCATCAAGGTAAGGTATAGTTTTCAGTTCCTAAGCTGACCTGCATTCTGAAAACAAAATAAGGACCAAGGAGAGAGAAAGACTATTCCAGAAGAGGTATCGATTTTTGCTCATATTCCTGTGGATATTGTAAGGCTATCAGGTTATTCAGGTTTCCATGGGGTTGCTGGGCTATGTTGCTTTGAGGAAAAATAGTACTATCCTGAAGCGTAAGAATAGCTAAAACTGAACGTCCCATTGAGCTCTCAGCCAACTGCTCCTGGAGGAACCCTTCTCAGCCACTAGAAAGGTTTTTGTTGGATAGCGGCTTGATTAAGCAACAGGCTGCTTCCTAGCCCTGGGAGTGTGAGCTCTTGAAGATAGAAATATTACGGCCCAAATAGAAGCTGGAATAGCAGGACGGGCTTTGTAAGTTGAGGTTGTGCCTTGCTGGATAAATTACCATAAGAAAATTGATCTGGGCTTAATGTTCAATTCTTATTTATTGTTCCAGAGATCTTGAGATTTTTCCGTATAGCTATGGTAAAAAAAATAAGTAAACAAATAAACAAAGAACTGGCTGTTCTCTCTAACCTGACTCCTTTTTCTGGAATTTAAGAAAATGGGTGACTCAGTGAAACGGATATTTGAATGAAAAAGGAGGTGCTTTTTGGATCCTTACCATCATTGCTCTGTGAATGAAGCCAGGTAGCGCTGAGTCACTGTGAGGGATGACTTCAGAAGCCCAGAACACTGGAGGAGGAGGGTGGAGGATAGGGTCCCTGAGCTGGAGGTATTTGGGGATGATAGGAGGGAAGGAAGTGGGCCTGGTGTAGGAGATGAGTGAGCTACTTCCTCTTGCTATTCTCGTAAGTGCTGAGTTCTCACTGAGAGACGCAGCTGAACAGAACAGAGAAGGTTCCTGCTTAGATGGGGAAGGCAGCTGGAGGTGGTAGTTAAGAGCACAGATTCTGGGGTCACACACTTTGGATTTACATCCCAGTTTTACTACCTAGTAGCTGTGTGTTTGGCAAATTACTTAACCTCTGTGGGCTTTAGTGTTCTCATTTGTAAGATGGGGCTAATGCTTTTACCTGCCTTGTTGGGTTGTTATGAGAACAAAGGTGCTTGGAACTGTTCCTGGCACCCAATAAGTCTTAATAAAATATAAGTCTTAGATTTTATTAACTGCTATTATTATAGAGCTTAACTTCTCATGCATACTCATATGAAAGATAATAGGCCTGTTAATGAATAAATGCAGATAAAACAGCAGCTGGCGATAAGGATAGTGGGGGTTGCCCTATTAGATAGAATGGTCAGGGAAGGCCTAGAGAAGCTGATATTTGAGACAGGGCTTGGATTCCAAGGATTTGCCCTATGAAGATGTGGGGCAGAGGGAGCAACACCAATTGAGTCCCCGAGGCAGAAAATAACTCAGTGAGTGAGGAAGAGCCAGAGGTCCAATGTAGCTCCAGTGGCACAAAAATGGGAGATGGCTCAAAGACAAGGCCATGGTCAGATCATGCTTGGCTTTGTGGATTGTGGAGATGAAGTTGGAATTTATTGAAAGGATGGTGGGTCTTCATCTGAGCAGTGGTCTGGTTTTGAAAAAGCTACTTTGGAACCCATGCCTGAGTGTGGTCTCAGGATGAAGTGAGGTAGAGTGTTGGCAGGCTGAGGGTGACATCCATCCATGTATGGTACTGGGGCAAGGGGTGTCCTCACACCACAGGGTTAGACTCTGTGGTGAGCTCTGGGTTCCTTTCCAGTGCGGAGATGCCTAAAACACAGATTAAATGGAAACAGACCCTATAATACCATCATGACTTATAAATAAGTATTGAGCATCTCTAAAAAGGTCCAAGGTTAAGTGCTTTAATTGATTGACATTTTGGTTTCCTAGAATTGGAATTTGAAATATTGCCTGTTGGAGTGGTTTCCATTTCTTGTTAACTTGAAATGTGCAATTGATTTCTACTAGAATATACCTGCAAGAGATACTGTTGAGAATGTTTGAGGATGTCCTCTACCTGTTGTTTCTTTTTAACAAAGTAAGCGCAAAAGTGTGTGATTTGATTAGGGCAGGCGATAAAGCTTCTGCTAATTTAGGATCATGCTGTACCACTTATTTTTTCCTCAAAGGTTTTATTTATTTATTTTTAGAGAGAGGGGAAGGGAGGGAGAAAGAGAGAGAACCATTGATGGCTTGCCTCTCAAATACCCACAACTGGGTACTTGACCCGCAACCCAGGCATGTGCCCTGACTGGGAATTGAACTGGTGACCTTTTGGTTTGTGGGACAACACCCCGACCCCAGTGAACTAACTGTACCAGTTAGGGCATGCTGCACAACTTCTAATACTTCTTCATGCTTACCTGTCCTTTAAGCTAAGTGTGTTTTGATTGATTCTTGTATGTGATTAAGTTTGGTTTAAAAGAGTAACACAGTCAAGGGCAAGAATAATTAACTATAGTTAATGATTATTTTTTTACCATCATTAAGCTCATCAGTAAGAAAGGTTTTTAAAGTAAATTTTGTAGGGTCTACATTTTAACACTCCCCCCCCCCATATACACACTCCGTTTAAAGGTAGTCATGTACAGTACATTCCATTATTTAAAGGTATTAATAATGATTTGCTTTTTTTAAAAATTGATTTTATAGAGAAAGGAAGGTGATGGGGAGAGAAAGAGAAAGAGAGGCAACGATTTGTTTTTCCACTTACTTATGCATTTGTTGGTTGTATGTTATATGTGCCCTGACTGGGCATCAAACCCTCAGCCTTGGTGTATCAGGGGCTGCAGGGGGGCAGTGCTCTAACTGATTGAGCTACCCGGTGAGAGCCTAGTGATGATTTGCTTTAATAGTGAATAACTATGACTCAGCAGCTCTTACATGATCACATATGGGCTGACGAGGGAGGGCCAGCCAGGGGTAGGTGGCCCACACAGAAAGATGTGGTTGAGTTCACCAAACACTCTGGCTTCGTAGCATTCAGAGTAGAACTATGATGAAACACTTGCAAAGGGCAGTTTTGAAGGAACCAGGAAGGGAAGCAGCCATGAAAAAAAGTCTGCCCTTTGCAGTAGAGGCCCTATCCATCATTCAGCTGCAACGTGCTCAGCCTGGCATTTGTTTCTCTTTAATTCTAGTTCAAAAATGTAATTTGAGGTGTTTTGTATTAATCCATGCTGCCCATTGTCACCATCCTCTGGAAATATTTAAAACGAAGAAGAATGTGCCAAGTAAAGTTACTCATGGGCTTGATTGAATCATGCAAGAGCTCCGACTCAGGGGAATCAACATCTGTCGGTTAGGACTTGAATTTAGTCCAAGTCTGAGTGACATTTAATTACAAATGAAGGAGAAGAGAGAAATCATTGCAAAGCTTTTCATGGTGTAAAATCCATCTTCCAATTCAGACTTGGATAATATGGTGTTTCAGAAAAGTGTTTCCTTCTATTTTATGCCTTACTAAAATGTTCTTGCCTATACACAAGCTAGAGGTGACAGACCATTTTGTGGTCTAAACTCTTTTTTTCATTTAGGCCTAGCCTTTGCTCCAGAAAGAGAGAGATAATTTGGAGAATTTACCGTCTGGGCACTGATGTGTTTGCTGAGCCAAGTCCTGAATTTTTAGCATGGAAATCAAGATTGCCATGAGTAGAAGTTAGGTAGCAAGAGCATTTCAATCATTTTTGGTATAGGAAAAAAAGTTGATATTTCTCATGGACGATTGTTTTCTTTTTCATAGATATTTCTATTTTTATCTTTGTAATATAACATGGGTGGTTTGTGTAAGTTTTTGCAGCTGAGCAAAAACAACTCTGCCTGTGGTGCTGTGTCAATTTTTCATTGTCTGAGCTTGGCTCTAGGATTTAGAAGATTTGATGATTTCAAACTTTACAGCCTGCAAAGATGTCCCCCAGTGATTCCTGCTTCCTGTGATTCACACCCTTATACAGTCTTTTCTCACACTCTCCTAGATGGTCCTTGTGACCTGCAGTGTAGTGACAGGCAGAAGTGATGGTATGCTACTTCTGAGATTGTTATAAAAGACTGCCTTCTGTCCTGGGCAATTTTTCCCTTCCCCCCTCTCTTAGGTCCCTCCGTTTGGGGGCAGCTGTGTTGTGAGCATCCTAGTGGAGAGCCCCATGTGGTGAAGAATTGAATGAAGCCCCTGTCAGCAGCCTTGTGAGTGAACTTGGGAAGGGTATTCTCCGGGCCCTGCCAGCTGTGGCTGACCGCGTTCCCACCCACACTTGGGAAAGGTGTGAGAGATCTGACCCAGATCCACCAATCTGAGCTTCTCTTGGATTCTTGACCCACAGAAACTGTGAGATAATATTTCTTAAACTAAAAAAAATTTGAGATATAATTGACATACAACATTATATGCTTATTAATTTCAAGTGTACAGTATAACGATTTGGTATTTGTATACATTGCAAAATGATCACCAATTTATGTATGTTTCTTCTGTTAATTCTCACAAGGTGATATAATGATCATCCCTATCTTACTTTTAATGAAAGTAAAATTAAGCACACAGTCCAGAAATCCATGAGAAGTAGAGGTGAGTTTCGAACCCAGATCTCAAGGTCTTAGTTACTCTGCTATTCATAAATGTGTATATACTTATGTATAGTTGCATGATATCAAGCTGCATGTTTCTGTAGTTTTATAGTTTTGCCAGGACACATTTAGTTTCACTGTTTGCTGTGTAAACAGCCCTTACAACATGGTTTGGCCAAATTGGTATCAGAATATCATGTAGGCTGCAATAGTCAGAACTTTAAATGAAGTATCTTATGAAATTGTGGGTGACACAAAGGAACTTTTTGGTACTTTATTTATGAAGGTGCTGAAGATGAAAAAAAAAGGAGGAGGAAGTGAGGGGACAGGAAGAGAAAATACCAGACTAGAGGCCTCGTGAAAATGTCCTTCATCTCATTACATTTTAATCAGTGTTAAGACAGGGGGCTGACACGAGTGGGCTGATGTCTCCTGGAAGGGTACCAGTTCCATTGCCTCTTGTCTTCATGAAGGTATTTGGCACCTACCTGGAGGGCAGGACACTAGTGATGTTGTTCAGAGAACAGGACTTTGATCTGAGCACCACTGATTACCAGATACGTACCTCAGTCAAGAAGCCTAAGCACTTTTGAGCTTATTTTCCCTTATATGAAGTTAAAATAATTTAACATGCTTATGTTGTTTTGAGGATTGAATATATCCATATACTTGTACGTGCTTAATAAATGTTAACCATTAATAGTTGAATATAAGATCCCTTTCTTGTCTGATTTTCCCTTCTCTTCCCCCTCATTATTTTCATCATGAGTAGCCTCTCTCACCCAACCTTAATCCTCCAAAGGGGTCATAACCATTTTAGCAGGAATACATGAAATGTCAGGCTGAATAGAAACTTTAAATAAAAATCAGGAAACAAACGGTTCTCGGCAAGTCAAGTTCAGACAGTGCTGACCGCCCAGGAGGATATATAACAGAAAGTAACTTAAAAGGAATAACTACTTAATTAATTAAACTGCAATTTAAATAAAAGAAAAAATAAATGTGTTTGTTATGTGCATATGACATACACATTGGGCAATGGAATGTTACTGTATCAGAAAATGTTTAAAATTGCTAAGGTATAATCAGCAAAATTTCATCATTTGGTGAACATTTAAAAAAAAACTTCACCAGAGGACATTTTTTTTATTGCTTTCAGAGAGAGAGGGAGAGAGAGAGAGAGACAGACAGACAGACAGACAGACATTGATATGAGAGAGAAACATCAGTCAGTTGTCTTCTCATATGAATCCCAACCACGGATCAAACCTGTGACCTGGGTATGTGCCCTGATGGGGAATTTATCTGTGACCCTTTGGTCTATGGGATGATGCTACAACCAACTGAGCTACACAGGCCAGGGCTGGTGAATGTCTTTCTAACAATAGTGAGGCAATTTGAATTTCTTTTTTTTCATAATAGCTGACCATTTAAATTTACAACAATGGGGTTGTCATAACTCTCACTCTTTTAATGGTCTTCTGTCTTTCACTTCTTTCTCTACCGCTATTGTATATGTTCCCACTACCTGCTGCCTTATGTCCTGCCAGTTTTCCAAACAAGTGATGGATCCACGTTGCCATGTGATGTGGCAGATTTAGGGATCAGTCGGGCTGCTGGGATGGAGGCAGTGGGACTGAGAGAGCCTTGACTGACCCCCTTGCCCTCATTCCCTTGAGTCAGTGTTTCCTGAGGTGCTGTCCTTCTCAGCCCCATAGGATGTCTTCCCATTAGCCTCTGTATTTTCCTTCAGCTCCTTCTTGCTGGGTACAGCCTGATTATTGAGTGTGCTCAAGAGGAAGCAGTGTTGGGCTTGGGCCATAGTACGGTAGGAAGTTTTTTCCCTGGGGGGAGTAAAATTCCAAACCATCTCCCTCCTTGGCCACTTGGTGCAGAGGGGTAAGGAAGCTGGGATTGGGTGTGGAGTTGTGTAAAGCCCAGGGAAACGAATTGTCAGGAAGCTGGGCAGGGCTCCCCCTAGCCTGTTACAGGGAGGCATACTGTCCTGTGGAAGCGAGGGTGCCCCGAGTGAGCTTCCCAAATCTCTGTGTGATGACAGAGCCCCTGTGAGCCCACAGAGTTTCCCTGGTTTGATTTTTTCGAACTGCATACAAACATGTGCTGGACTTGGATGCAAATTTAATTTCCTTTCTGGGTGAAGGGCCTCAGATAGCAGAATATGTTGGCTGCCAGCTCGGAGTGACTGCCAGGGGCTGCTGAAAGGAGAAATTTTGAGGAGAATGTTGAGTGAGGCCTGAAGTGCTTCAGGGAGCATTTCAAATTGGATCCTTTTACAATTAGATTGTCTCCAGGGATGATAATGAGTTTTGAGGGGTGCCAGGATGTGTTTTCCTCAGGTTCAATACCACTTAAAACCATAAGCCACAGCCCCTTAAGAATGAAGCACAATTCCACGTTGGACCCACCTTCTTTAAGGCTCTGAGGCCTAGTGGGCCTTCTAAATTACAATTCATAAAAGTACATCGTTCAGGGCATTGTATTTAAAAGAACTGATATATCTTTAATTTTAGAATACACCTGATTCTTAAATACCCTTGTGGCAAATATTCATTATTCTTTGATCATTCTTTTGGTGGCAAAGCCATAACCATTGAAACTCATTGTATCAGGTAGCTCTTGCATAAACTTACTGTGCAACAAACTGCTTCCCAAACCCATGTCCCACAAAGATGTCTTTCTCTGAGTCATAACTTGGTGGGTGGTGACTCTATGTTAGGCTGGTCTTTGCTCTAGAGTATGGGGCTGGGTTGGGGTCTGCTCTATTTGTTTCTTGTTTCTTCTCTGATTAGTAGCTACTCTGATGCATTCCGCTCATGGTGAATCACCAGAGTGAAAGAGGGCTAGCAGACTGCAAAAGCACATTCGAAGCCTCTGCTTGTGTCTTGTCATGCCCAGGAACGTTCCATTGGCCAAAGCAGAATCCCAGAATGCACGTCAGTCCCGGGATTCATGGTGCAGAGAAGTGTACTCCATCCATCTCAGAAAGACCTGAGATGTTGCATGGTGTGGAGGGCATGGATGTGTAATTTTAACACAGGGAAGGCATGAAGAACCGTGAGGTTCTGTTTACTGTGCTGTGTTAGGCTTTCCCGGTTCGTTCCTTCTCCCTCCTTCCCTCATACTCTCTCCTTTTCTTTCTTTTATAGTAAAATACACATAATATTA